>JAHKKF010519860.1:0-10943 GCA_019740295.1 Labeo calbasu | reverse complement strand
TTAATCTAAAAATAAATAGTATAAAACTACAACTATCATTTTTGGAGGAGCATAATATGAAAACGATCACCTTTTTTATTTTATCTGGCAGCATTAAAAAAGGATGGACTGTTTTAGAGAAGCTGTAAATTCATTATAGTTCCTCAGACAAGTTCACGACCAGCAGCTAGCTGCTTGACTCACCATATTCTCCTCTATGAACCTGCTTCAGCTCTGCACTCATCTGAAGTGTTTCTGAATGAGAAATATCACAACCTCAACCTCATTTGCACAGGTCCAGTCAGTGGACACTTTTCATTCAAATGTGATTATTATTACAAGAAGGATTATTATTAGAAGTAAACATTGTTTTGACCTTACACAACCTACAGCTTTAAATCAAGTCAAAGTTATCGATAAAATAAAATTAATCATCGTGAAAATAATCGACTGTATTGATTAATCGCATCTGTGCACTATGCACGGAAAACATCGGCAGTCACGTCATTGTACAGTAGTAAACTGCACATTTCCATTGACAAAACGCTTGAGAAAAACATCAGAGAACACAAAGAAAGCTACGACCAAAGTTCTCCTAAACATGAGAATCCATACATATAGTTTAGGATGGTTTGCCCTGTCAGATGCGTGTACTATTTAATGCGTTTAAAACATGTTTTCCTCAGCGCATTACTTACATTTTACGGTTGTATCCTCGTCTGTGAATATCAGAAAGATATGCGCTAATATCCATTTTGCACGGAGGCTTGTCCTCACCTCAAGCGAGTCTTCGTTAAACTTGACAGACTCCAGGGAACGAGCGCCAGCACGCGCATGCGTGTAACAGACGGCGCGCAGTAGAATCGGCGCGTAATATTTCTGACTAAACGTATTGCTAAAATAACTATTGTAATTCATTAAATGTATATTTAAAGAGACTACTATAAAAAGACTACTGTAATTGAGTTAACATATAGCCTAAGTTAACTTATGTTAAGCTGAGTGAATGTGTTCCTCATAGCAGTTAATATTTAGTAGGGCTAAATTAAAATTAAAAATTAAAAAGTAGGGCTTAATTAAAAAAAAAACATGGTTTGTCGGCTATTAGCGGGTAGCCCTAATATTTAGTCTGTGTTTTTGTTTATTATCATTTTTAATTTAGTGATTGCAACTTGTAAACGTGTAAAAGTGCTTTGAGGATATGAAGAATATTTAAACGCATAGTCCTCTCAAAAATTATATTGTTCTCTTAATTTACTCACCCTCATTCAAACCTGTACGAATTTCCTTTTTCTGTATAACGCAAGAGGTGAATTTCTTAAAAAAATATGCTGGGCAGTCTTTTTAATACAATGAAAGTGAATGAGGACTGGGGTTGTCAAGCTCCACAATGACAGGCGAGGGTGAGTAAATGATGAGAATTTCCATTTTTGCTTGAACAATTCCTTTCACAAGATTTGAGAGTACTCGCTGATTTCCCCTGGGATGACGTGGGATTAAAAACACTGATAGAGCCCCTGCTTAGTGACCTCACAGAGCCTCTACATTTCAGAGATCCCACCATGACAGTTCAAATCCCACAGATCCTCATGCTACTCCCTCTCAGAATGGCCTCATTCAGGACATCCCATCGAAGCTTTAGCTTTAGTGGCAAATTACTACACAAATAGATCAGTCTCAGATCAGTTAGACTCAAAATGATTCTTATACGATTATCTCTGTAAATAAGAGTGAAAACAACCATTTTTAAGCTTTGTGTTGAGTAAATATCAGTTTATATTTAAGGGATAGTTCATAAACAAATGAAAATTCTGTCATTAATTACTCACCCTAATGTCATTCCAAATCTCTAAGATATTCGTTCATCTTTGGAACGCAAATTAAGATATTTTTGACGGAATCCAAGAGCCTTCTGAGTGACCCTGAGGCCCAGAAAGGTAGTAAGGACATCGATAAAGTAGTCCATGTGACATCAATGGTTCAACCTTAATTTTATGAAGCTACGAGAATACTTTTTGTAACAAATTTAACAACTTCTCCACACGTTTTTGACTTGTCTAGAGTATCTGAGTGTCCATATGCATGGCCTGACAATCAGTATGAACGTTAACACCGAGATTAGAGCCAGAGAAAGTGAACGAGACAGATCTCAGGAAATTAAAGTCATCACAGAATGACCCGTCCCATCTAGAAAAACACTATCTGACCTGTGCAACCCTTCCTGATTTTCTCCCTCCTCCCGCTGTCTGTTCAATCCCTTCATTCCCTACTCACTCTTTCACTGGACCACTCCTCCCCACAATCCCTTTCGCCCTCTGGGTGACCTCTCTCTGCCAATGGACAGACCACTTAACATTGCTTCCCCACCTGTGGAGCGGCGAAGGGAGCGGGTACCACTTCAAAGCCCCGTGCAGTGATTGAGCACTGATTGCTGTGGGCCACTTGACTCATTTCATCTCATCTCAAGGACTAAAACTTCTGGAGAATGAGGCGGGAGGCAGATGGAATGCTGCGGAAAAACAGGCAGCTTCTGCCTTTGATGGGATGAGCTTCCTTTGTAAGCCCATTTGAGCAACATTTACGTGGCTAAACAATCTAAAAAGGACGATATACATGTAGTACAGTTCTCCACAAGTTAAATGCGGAATGCAACTATATTTACCCTGCTTTCATGTTGATACTCTAAATATAGTCTAGCCTAAAAATGCGGAGGTTGTTATGCTTTATAGAATTACATTTTAGGGAAAAAGCAGTATATTAAATTTTCCCTCACTCTTGATTACATTTACATTTGTTATTGGCAGTACTTTGCTACTACAGGGATTTTCCTACTAGAGTGCATACAATGTGTTTATGCCAATTAGTAGTTCAACCAAAATGAAATTTGTCTTGATGTGCCAAGTTTGCAAATGCAAAGGCTGGGAGAAATGATGGACAAAATTCTCAAACGGACCAGAATTTAAATGAAACTGAACCACTTCATAAGACCTTCAGAACACAAATTACAGATATTTTGATGAAACCCAAGAGCTGACCCTGCACAGACAGCAATGCAACTACCAGGCTCAAGGACAGAAGTCCATGTAGAAACTGATCGGTTGCCAAATATTGTCCCCTGGTGACTTCAGTGGTTCAGCCTTAATTTTACGAAGCTACAAGAATACTTTCTGTGAACAAAGAAAACAAAAATAAGGACTTTATTTAACAATTTCTCCTCTTCCGTGTTAGTCTTCGCCGCACTTTTTAATGATGCATGACAATAGTTGTGACTATTTGTGACCCCCCAGCATTGAAACCTCAAAAGCCATACAAAAATGTATCATAGTCTGTGATCTCTTTTAATAAATTAATTAAATTTATGTCATATTGTGGAGCCAATCTCCAGACTGATCTCAGTGAACTCTTACAACATGGACGGAAGTCCATGTAGAAACTGATCGGTTGCCAAATATTATTGTCCCTTGGTGCCCCGTCGCACACAGGCCCAGAACTGAAATGAAATTTAACCACTTCAGAAGACCTTCGTTCGTCTTTTGAACACAAATGAAGTAATTTTTGATGAAATCCGAGAGCTTTCTGACCCTGCACCTACCAAGTTTAAGGCCCAGAAAGGTAGTAAGGACATCATTAAAATAGTCCATGTGACATCAGTGGTTCAACCTTAATTTTATGAAGCTACGAGAGTACTTTTTGTGCACACAGAAAACAAAACTAACAACTTTATTCAACAATTCCTTCTCTTCCGCGTCAGTTTTCAATGCACGTTCAGGACACATGACAATAGCTGTGACCCACCAGCCTTGAAACCTCAAAAGCCGTACAAAAATGTATCAAAGTCTGTGATCTCTTTTAACAAATTAATTAATTTATGTCAGATTGTGCAGACAATCTCCAGACTGATCTCAGTGAACCCAGCTCTAAGCGCTTATAACATGGATAGAATTCAATGTAGAAACTGATCGGTTGCCAAATATTCTCCCCTGGTGCCCCGTCGCACACAGCCCCTCAGTGGCTTCATCAGCCCAGGGTTTCCGCTTTGGTGCCTTGCCCTGATCATCCCATCTGTCTCCAAAATCACCCTCCTCTGTTTTGGAAAAAAAAAAGCTGGAGTCTTGCAGATTGGGTCAATAGGGGCATGTCAGATTGTATGACAGCATCAACAATCAGGTCAAGGTCATACATGTTCTTGTGTGCCACCTATTTTTAATAAGACGAAACAACTAAAAAGAAAAGCCGTCTGCCTGAAAGAGGGTGGCTTGTCTGCCGTGAATGTGGAATGCAGTTTTATGTTTGTGAGGTAATGTGTCGCATCTCAGAAGGGCCTGTTTGGCCTTTTTGAAATTTCTCCTCAGGGATCAATAAAATATCTCCCTGTCTCTTTGTTATTTCCTCATTGCTTTGAGTTTAACCTTAAGTCCCTAGGAAGATTTATGGCTGTCAACTCAGAACGTAGACCAATATTATAAGTTTCGCTAAGACAAAACAAAAGAATCACGGCACACAAACCGTTTGCACATTGCCAGAAAAGTCTACCTTCGAACGTGTGAACGTCTCCTGTTACAGACAAGCTGTTAATAAGAAAAGAAAATATTTTTCAAAGGATTCAGTGCGCCTAGAGGTGTCAGCGAGTCAGCTGGCGATCTTGTGGGTGCCGTTTGATGCTAAAACAATCAGACAAGTGCGTGATAGCCTGAATTGAAACTTCCTCCTGACTGACATTCTCAAGAAACCACAAGCACACAATATTACACAAGTTCAGTTAGAAGTCAAACGTCAGAAATCCAAGGTACGGTATCCAGTTTTACAAACATACTCATTTGACTTACTACAAACACGACAAAGCTACAATATCCCATAAATCATATGAAGCTTAAAGGTGCAGTTTGTAAATTTTTGCTAAACATTTATCATGGAAGTGCAAATGGTGTTGGACTCTATACTGACACCATCTGGCCTGGATGGATAAAGTTTGTTTACTAATTGCAGCTGTGGCTGTTGCTATTTAGCTTTTGCTTTCTTTTTTTGTCTAGGTTTCTCTGTTTATTTTTGCTTTTGTACATTTATTTTGTTTTTTTATTACTGGCCTAAGGCCTGTTCACACCAAGAATATTAACTATAACAATAAAGATATAGTTCTAAAAATATAGTAATTGCTATAATTATCTTTCTACCTGATCTGATGACCAAAACGTACCTGTGGTACATATAAGTACATTTCACTGCAGTTTCCAACAGAAATAAACACTAGAAACGGTAAAACAGCGAGCACTTGTAATCGTTTTTGTACAAAGTTATGAATACAGCTCCATATGTTCTGCTTTCTGGACGTAACAAGTTTGCTCAGTAGCTCAGCCGGCACGAAATTAGACTTAGGATGCGGAATCCTTGGGTACAAATCCTGTGAAAAACAAGACTTATGATGAAAGAGCCGACAGATGAGAGATCAAAAATCAAGCTGAAAACAGCGATTGTGTGTTTACGTCACATTCGCTTTTCTTTAAACTATCGGGTAGGTTTAGTAGTATTACAGATGGTACTTTATTTTAAAACGTCACAGACCATTAGAGTTATAGCACCACTCAACGGATAGTTTAAGTCAGAACTGTGGTGATGTACAAAACCAGCATCACATAAAACGAGAGGTACAAGAGGTACGTTTTCATCATGAGATCAGGTTATCTTTATAGCTAACATTCTTAGTGTAAACAGGCCTTTACAGTCATAAGAAAACTGTTTACTGGTATTACTATTAGAATAACTTTGGTCAGGTGATTTCAAAATACCCAATTTGTGTAGATAAAAACAAGAGCTTTTCTTGGAAACTGATTTGAATAGAGCAGTTCTCTTTTGCAATGGTTAAGGAGTAAAATTTAGAAATTAAATTTGTGGAAGCAGAATTTTTTCTGTAAGATTATATATTTTTAGGTCAAAAGTTTACATACACCATGCAGAATCTGCAAAATGTTAATTATTTTACCAAAATAGGAGGTCTTTTCACACTGAGGACAACTAAGGGACTTATTACATTTTTACAGTAGGTTCAAATGCTCACTGATGCTTCAAAAGGAAACACAATGCATTAAGAGCCTTGGGAGGGGGTGAAAACGTTTTGCATTTTAAGATCAGGGTAAATTGAACTTATTTTGTCTTCTGGGAAACATGTACGTATCTTCTGTAGCTTCTGAAGGGCAGTACTGAATTTAAAAACAATAATAAAATTGTACACATCTTCATTCTGTTCAAAAGTTTACACCCCCGGCTCTTAATGCCTTCTCTTTCCTTCTGAGTGTTTGAACCTTCCCTCAGTTGTCCTCAGTGTGAAAAGATGGATCTCAAAATCATACAGTCATTGTTGGAAAGGGTTCAAATACACAATACGGAAAAAAAACATAGAATTTGTGGGACCTGACGGACATCTGGACAAACAAGGCACTCATGAACAACTATCACTAAACCAAAAAAAAAAAAACCACAGCCGTGGATCATTCAGGTAACAACCAACAGTAAACTTTTGAACGGGGTCATTTTTATAAATTCAACGTTTTTCTCTTGTGGACTATAAGTAAACATCTTATTCATGTGAAATATCTTATTCAGGTCAGTACTAAATAAACAATAGCATGCATTGTTTGGTAAAACAATTAACATTTTGTAGATTCTGCATGGTGTGTGTAAACTTTTGACTTCTCCTATTTATTGGGTAAACAGCCACTTAACTAACTGTACATTACCCTTTACATACCTTAATTTATTTTAAATCATTAAGTCGTCTTGAAGCTCTCTAGAAGTTACAACCGCCTGGTTGAGAACCACCAATCTAGAGCATCCAGCTCATAATTTTACTAAGATTTCCAAAACTGCTGAGCATTTCTTAACGTCTAAAACTTAACTTGAGCAAAAAACAACTGAGTGCACCTTTAAGCTCAATAAAAAAAAAAAAAGAAATACTGAGCCCGGCTCAGGGCCTAAACGCACCATTGGTGGATAGCTAGTAGATTGTTTACAGGTACCTTCAGCCCACGGCACCTATAAAGTAGGCTGTATATTAAAAGCATCTATAGATTAAATAAGCAAAGAGGCTTTCTGACACACATAAACCAAGGCATGTTGATATCTGTTTGGGATTTGTGCACATAGAGGCAAGAAAGCATCCACCATCATCCCTCTCTCACATCAAATATGGTATATTTGATCATTATTTTGTAATCCATAAAGGGATTTTTCTGTTCAGCCTGTTACGCAACAGTCCCAGCCTATACTGATATATAGCCATATAATGTGTCTACAGACAAAGAAAATTCAATCCCCATTGCAATATCGCAATGCATTTGATGATGATGATGCTGCGCTGAAAAGACGCCCTCACCTCAAATCCAGTAAAAGAATCGGCTATTTATTATCCCACCCAAGTTCCTTTGTTCAAACCGGCCTCGAATGGGAAAATAAATAAATAAATAAAAACACTGTATACCCGCAAGATGCGTCTTATAGCGGTCCGGGCACGTACAGAAGACAGGTGCACCTGCCCCGGGTGCGCAGCGATTCCTACAGCCTCTTATAGCACACGGATGCTCCCTTAAGCCAGCAGGCTTGTATTTAAAGACGCGTCTTACCGTTCCTCAGTCAGTCCTTAGTGTATTCCTCATCGTCCATATATCAGTCCGTTCGAGAATGGCTTTAAAATCATATGCCCAGCCCGCTGTATTCTTTCACATCCTCATGTCATTCACTGATGCAGCAGTAGAGCCGAAGACACGCCCACCTCATCTCTTACCCCCTCTTGAATGACGTAAAGGAGCAACAGACTCCGCCCACATCCCACTCTCACGCCTATTGAATGACGTCATAAATGAGCTGCAGACTCCGCCCACCATGGAAAACAGCTGCCTGTTAGGATTGCCATCACAGTCTGTGGTGTTTTTTTGTACATGACTATATTGTTTTGTGTGAAAACAAAAGTCTGTCAGAATATATTCATATTTATTATATAATATAAATAATATCTATAATCTGTTTTCCCACTCTTTTTTTTTTTTTGCTTTAATTAGCACATTTTTTTATTTTTTTATGTTGTTCATTGCCTATTTATATTCAATGATATCCAATTTTACAAAGTTGTAATAATATACTTCTTAGACATTTATATTATATTTCTTTAAATATTTTATTGTTCAATTCTGATTTCCTCAGAAAGAATTTTATTTTAATTAAAGGCTTTTATTAACTGTCAATCAACAGAAAGGGGCTGGTACTTGGCACTGATTGGTTAATCCTTTACATTGCAATATTAGTCAGTTGTGTCATCAGATTCTGACCTGTGCATGTTGGATAGTTATTGTATTATTTTTAATTATTATTACTGTCGTTGTTAAATTTTTTTATTTTATTATTATATTTATTACTGTGTTTTATATTCTTTATCTTTTCTTTATCTTAATCTTATTGTTGCTGTTTTAATATTTTACTATATCATTATATTTATTATTTTTACATTTTATATTATTGCTGTTGATGATGATGATTTAGTCTTTTGTTATTTTATTATATTTATCACTTATATATTTTATATTATTATTATTGTTGTTTTATTTTTTGTTATTATATTATTACATTTATTACTTTTATATTTTGTATTATTATTATTTTTATAGTAGTTTAGTAGTTGTTGTTCTGATCTTTTGCTATTTATATTTTATATTATTATTATTATTGTTGCTTTGTTGTTGTTTTATTTTTTATTTTATTATATTTATTACTATTATTATTATTATTGTTGTTGTTTTTGATGTTGTTTTAATTTCTTGTTATTTTATAATATGTATTACTTTTATAATTTAGATTTTATATTATTATTATTATTTTATGACTGTTGTTGTTGTTGTTTTTTTCTTATGTTATAATTATTATTATTATTATTATTATTATTATTATATTATTATCTGACATTCAAAATAGTCATCCTAAAAATGTTTAACAAGAAGTACCTGTTGGATAGTTGTATTATTTTTAATTGTTGTTGTTGTTTATTTTATTTATTTATTTGTATTTTTTTGTTAACCTATTTTATTATTTTATTTAGTACTTTTATATTTAATATTGTTCTTCTTCGTATTATTATTATTATTTAATTTTTTTTTTACTTAGTATATTAAATATATTTTATATTGTTGTTGTTTTAATCTTCTATGCTATTATATTTATTACTTTTATATTTTAAGTTATTGNTATTTTATTTAGTACTTTTATATTTAATATTGTTCTTCTTCGTATTATTATTATTATTAAATTTTTTTTTTACTTAGTATATTAAATATATTTTATATTGTTGTTGTTTTAATCTTCTATGCTATTATATTTATTACTTTTATATTTTAAGTTATTGTTGTGTTTTTACATTGTTTTGTTATTATATTATTATTAATTATTATTATTGTTGTTGTTGATGTTGTTTTAATTTCTTGTTATTTTATTATATTTATTACTTTTATACTTTATATTAGTATTATTATTGTTGTTGTTGTTTCTTACATTATTATTATTATTATTAATTATTATTATTATTATTATTATTAATATATTTTATATTGTTGTAGTTGTTTTAATCTTTTATGTTATTATTATATTTATTACTTTTATATTTTAAATTATTGTTGTTGTTGTTGTTGTTTTGTTATTATATTATTATATATGTTTCTTTTATAGTATTGTTGTTGTTTTAATTTCTTGTTATTTTATTATTATATTTAGTACTTCATTATTATTATTATTATTATTATTATTATTATTTATATTTATTACTTTTATTGTTGTTGTTTTTGTTATTATTATTATTATTATAAAATATAGAAAGTCATCTATTAACACACAAATAAATAAATAAACAAAAAACAAATAAATACATACATTTCCCTTCGACAATATGGGCATTCATCATAACGCCACAACACTGAATTTAACGGAAAGTTTTAATATTTTGCCGGAAAAAAAAAAGTTAAATACATTAAGGCGTTTTTCTAAAACTGTTGTTCGGACTGCTGTATCAGCAATAGCACACACTCTGGCGCCCTCTGCTGCTCATTTGTCTGCATCAGTTTGTACAGAGATCGCTACAGACTGGATTTAAAGATGAATCAGGATCCTCCAAAACATAATTTTCTCTTCTTTGAAATTCCTATATCAAATATTGTAGCCGTCTACATTATCATTTTTATTTTATTTTCACTCCATTTCTTTTATGTATCAGAATATGGCAAGGTATCAATATGATCTAATGAGAATATTTTGTTTTATACCTTAGGCCGCTTAGCTCACACGATCTGTTTACCGACGAGGCCAAGACAGGAGCTGACATCCTCAGGGACAGAAATGAGAGAAACACATGAGACAACAATAGCACGCAGCATATCCATTTCCTAAATCTGAAATGTATGAAGTTACTGTATAAAGCCTTATTTGAAATAAACTCATATCACATCTCATGTAGTTTGGCAAAAGAAATCAGAAGTGTGAGAGGCTATAAAGGGAGATTCTATACTTAAACTAGAATCCAAACATGAGCTCTGGAACTTGACTTGCAGGCTGTTGAAGACTTCCTTCAACAGGAAAGTGAACCAAAATAGCATGTAAAAACAACGGCAGTGAAGTGGCTTTGAACCGGAAGGTTAATGTGCATGTCCTTAATCCTGTTTTTGAAGTGGCCTAAAAATCCTGCTCACATCTAACTTGGAGTCGGAGCAAATTTGCCAAAAAGAATGTGTAAATCTTCTTTAAGAAGCTTTTTATAAGATGTGGAACAGACAAAGATGTATTTGCTTCCTTCTGACAACTATTAGGCTAACCTTGGAAACCTATATGCATTTTTTTACTTCTAAAAACATATTTTGATGAAAAATAAGAGTAAAATCATATTCCATGTCTTTCATGTTTTTTTTTTTTTTAACTGGGCTGCCACTGTAAATTTATTT
>JAHKKF010519858.1:0-49012 GCA_019740295.1 Labeo calbasu | reverse complement strand
CTATTAGATGTCTTTAAGATGTTTATGATTTAGAATGTATGTAAAACTGACATCTTACAGATGTCTGTCAGATGTTTGTACACAGCAGATGCTTTCTAAATCAAGTGATCTTTAACAGACATCTTACAGACAAACATGTGCCTTCTGGGATTGGTCTGCTCAGCGCCGCTTTAAGTCGAACTCACCTTTTCCTTTGATTGGAGTGTTCGGTAAGTTCCGTCACAAAATAGACGTCATTCATCTCGACCAATCAGGTTGCGAATGTATTGCTATGCCTTTAGATGCAGTATCTTTAGGCTCATTGTCAAAAATGCCAGTGTGAACGCCAAGCGGAACAGAACCAAATGTATAATTTTCCTTTTTGGTCCAGACTAAATCAGAATCAGAATGACAATTAGCTTTATTCGCCAGGTGTGCGCAAACACACAAGGAATTTATTGTGGTTTTTTAAGGTGATTCTGATAAATGCATACATACATATCTGACATGAGAACAGAAAAACGTTTAAATAAAGACCTAAAATAAATGATAATGTGTATGAATCTGGAACAGAAGATATATGTACATATTTGTGCATTAGTTACTCTATATACAACTGTATAAATAAAAAGATGTATTTATATTTACATAATACTAGAGAAAGAGGCAATAATTAGAGATGGAGAATGAATCAAATCAACCAAACAAAGCAAACTACAAGTGTGAACACACCCTAAAATGCAACTTCCTCGTGTTTTGCCACAGGACAGCAATTGTGAGGACGTCATCTTTGCAGGACTGTAATATGAAAAGTGTACAAAGTAGTATAATTTTAGCAACAGTGTGAAAGTGAATAGCATATAATCATAAATATTTATTGGTGCAATATGCGTCACGTAATTAAACATGCATCGTAGTTTTCAAAAGTTTTCTACAACGTGAAAATGACGTTTTCAAAATTTCAAGAAGTTCAGTTTTCCCTGACAAAAACGCTGTGTCGGTGTGGACGGAAGGCCAAAATGGAGAGTAAAAAAGCGTTTTCAAACAAAAATGTATTAGTGTGTAATTTTCAAAAAAGCTTTTTCAAACAAAAACGTATTAGTGTGTAATTTTCAAAAAGCTCAATTTTACCCTGCCAAAAACACTGTGTCAGTGTGGGCGGAAGGCCAAAATGGAGAGGAAAAAAAGCATTTTCAAACAAAAACATTAGTGTGGACACGACCTTAAATTACTAGTTACATTTAATGAGTAATGCCGTACTTTCAATATTAATTGCAGTGTATTTTGTTTTAATTTTACAAGTAACGTTCCCCCAAACTGCCGAAGGCTATCTCATGTTCAGAGGTTCTGAACATGGCACCTAATCTCACCTCATGTGGAGGAAATTTTCTACTGATGGAAACACACTGCAGGAGCAGGAAAGGCCACGGCAAACCCTTGCCCCAGAAGACACTCGCGGCTTCTAAATGGCTCAATTTACCTTTACCGAGCTCCAGAAGAGCACAGCCCCGCGCCACACATGCGGTTACGGCAAAAATCAATAAGTATTCTCAGAACAAGGGACCTTATTAAAACCGGACCCCTTTTTTCTTTCTCTCTCTGTATGTTTAGAAGAACCACTCACCTCCAGAAATCATTAAAGTCCACAGCAACAGATCTTCCACGTTAGAGCCGCAACCATCCATTTTGCGCTCATTTCTGCTTTGGGCTTTTGTGATTGTGTGGACAGTGGGCCATTACTACTAGTTTAGTGCTACATTCTGGGTAATTCTATTACCGTCGTCTAGATGAGTTTTCTCTGCAGGTGTTGTTGGGTTCAGTTTGGATATAGTGGCTGTGGAGAAATTAGTTTGATGAAAATACCCTTCCTCAACAATGGTTAAACCCGCAGCCGTCACAATGTGGGTCGTAGTAACTTACCGCGGCTTTGCGAAATCTTTCACACAAGTAGATTAAGAAATCAATGTTCACATTTTGGTTCTTGACACATAATGGGATTGTCCTGTGTGAATTATACGGCCATCTGCTGTTTTTACAGTCGCACCACCCCAGGTTGGTACGACCCTCGGATTGAAGGTGGTTGGTTCATCCTTCAACTAAACTGCGGCAGAAATTTCCCTTTGCAGTAAGCAACGGTGTGTTTTTTGCTATTATATTTGATTAAATCTAAACGGAGACCTTGGATCTGCTTGTCTTTTATATACCACGATGCCATTTGGCCTCCATGTACACAGGCAGCCGTAACACTGAAATACATCCACACCATTACGAGCTTCATTTTACATTCCCCCAGCAAGCCATAGAGATAAAAAGCCACGGGCTCTGAAATACCTTGCTCTATCCTTAGTGTGAAAATGACCTTTTGCAGATTTTATATCCGCAGCGTTAACGGCCCACAGTAAAGTCTCAAGGCCTGTGCTTCCGCATAGATGTGCATGTGTTGTAAAAGAAAACGAATAGTGCGGTTGACCCAGGGATCGCGAGTAGCTGTACACCCACACGCGATCCCTGCTCACCCGCCCCCCCAAACAGAGTGCAAACTATCAGTCATAATAACCTGGAAGAAAGGAAGGCAAGATTCCTCAGTGAATTCTCCAGAAGGTCTGTTCATATGAGCGATGCAGAGCATACATTTTTTATATTGTGTACCTAGTATACTTTTGATTGGTTTAATTTTTTGTGACCATTATTACTTTAGAATGTTTTAAATTAAAACATTCTTTCTTGACCTAGCTATAATTATTTCCATATTTCCTGGAAACTTTCTGACTGTTGCAAAAAGTGCTAGCTAGCATCATTCTGTCATTTACTCACTTGTATTATTGTTTTGTTTTTGTTTTTTTGTTTTTTTATCTGTTTAACGCAAAGAAAAAAAATTGAAGAATGATGTATTTTTTTCGCACCTATGAAAGCAAATGGATGCCGGCAACTCATTTTGCTGAATGGTCAATATATGTGTAGGGTGTAGACAGGTTTTGAATTATGTCATATAAAATAAAGATTGAAATATGTGTTGAAAAATAAGTGAAAATCATTCAAGCCTCATCTGACAGCATGGACATCTTACAAGCAACAGATGGTTGTGGCAGACAAGTGAAGGAATCATTTTGTTTCTCCCCTGTCCTACCTTATTTTATAAAAGGTGTTTTTTTCAAATTATCATGTACAAACTTCAGAAATGCGTGACATGTTTTGTTTTATAGTTAAATTTGTCTGGGTTTTAATGCATGGATAGAGGTTTTATTTTAATTATGCATTTAACCAGTGTATTACTTTGTAGCATGTTCCATTTTTCAGTAATTATTACTTTGATAATGCTTTCACATTATTGCAGTGATCATTTCTAACATGTATAATATAGAATTATCTCAATAGCAGAAATTATCAAGGTAATTCCAGTTGACTGAATATAATAACATACAATAATTCACTTACAGACAAACGCAGGTTTGAGACCTGAGGGAAAGATGTACCAAATTCTTACATACCATCTTTGGGTGGAAAGGCAGGTGAGAATAATCCATCTTGAAAGATATATAAGACGTCTGTCTGCTCCAAGATTTGGTTTAAATACTGTTATGGCATAAAGTAGCATAAAGAACTGCGTCTTAAAGGAATAGTTCATCCCAAAATGAAAATTCTGTCATCATTTACTCAACCTTAAGTTGTTCTAAACCTGTAAGAGCTTATTACTTTTGAGAACAAAAGAAGATATTAAAAAAAATTTGGCAATGAAACAGTAGCTAGTAGCCATTGACTTTCATAATATTATTTTTCCTACTATGGAAGTAAATGGTTACAAGAAAGTGGCCTACAAGAAAGTTCCATTCAAATTCATGACTTTTTTTTTGGTTAACACGTGCTAGGAGAAAATTGTAATTATGATTGCTTCGAAAAATAATAGCACACCTGGGTTACGCCCCAAATTTGAATACGAAGGGTTAGGTGTTTTGGAAAAAAACGGGCTTTATCCTTTCCTTAGCAAACACCACTAGCTAATTAAAATCAAAATGGGAAGCTTGGCAGAGATAGAGAAGGTTTCGGACAAGAAATCGACAGAGAAGAGGTATGTTCTTCAGTCCTTTTGCCAGCTGCTAATCACAAATGCCGTCAAGAGTTCCAAATCGTCCAGTAATCTGTCTCAATGTGGGGTATTGAGATATTGAGATGGTTGTAACGTCTGCCAAGAGAGCTTTAGTTTCTCCTTTAGCAGTTCTTGAACTCGACTGAATGGAGAAATGAGGATGAAAGCTGAGACGCCGAAAGAGGGCGAGAGAAAGAGAGAATAGGGAGTGTTTTGGGAAGGCGCCAGAAAACTGATTTGATGACAATGTAATGATTTCTTATGTAAATGACCAAATCAGCAGCCTTATTTAATTGGCCCAGCTGTGCTGTAGTCTTTTGTGGTGTGCTAACCGCTCTGAAAATCTGTCCCTTGTGTTTCCTGTCTGCTCTAAAGAGCTAGCTTCTGCTCCTCGGAGAATTGCCGTGTCTTGCTTGTCTTTCTTGCAACATTCCCACCTGCTAATTTACATATTCCTTCATATAAGAACCCCAGAATTTGGCTTTTACAACCCAATCCAATAAACTGCTCTCAGAATGGCGGCATTCATGAAGTCTTGGCGCTGTTATTGACTCTCCTTTGCATAAATAAAGAGATCAATTCTGTAATAACAAGCTCAGTGGAGACTTGTTGGGGTTTTTGAATCATTTCAGCTTTTGCCAGAGCGCTCGACTGATGCTGTGAACGTTAGCCCAGTATCAGCGGGCGCTGGAGAACTGTAACACAAACGGACTTCATTTGAAGTCAGTCACTGTATTTACATATTATACCCAAGATGCTTAGAGCTTTTGTGGCGGATTTGCAACATAATTGGCCTTTCGTTCCAATTATTTGTGTCCTTATCCAGCTTCCCGACGATAAGTGTCTACATCCTTCTTTCGGTGTGCTCTGTATACCAAATAACCTCGGCCGAGCTATCCCCATCCATTTCGTTATTTGACTTGGTTTAGCCGTGCGCTGTGCTACATTATACCAGGGTTGCGTAAGGCTGCAGAGGGACCAATTAGGCGGTGGAGATGGCGGAATGAGTCTCCATTCAGCTGCAGCTAGCTTGGGATCAATGTCGAGAAAAAGGCAAAGCCTCATCGCAACCGAAAAGTTGGTGGAGAATGCAGTGATGTTTATTTCAAGTTTTCTGAGAAGGGCCGGACTATCGACGGAACCGTGTGAAGCGAGAGTTCAGGCTTTGGATCGAGCAACGTTATAAATATTTCATTCTAAAAGAGCGAAGCCAAGAATTGATGGATGTCATTGCAAACATCTCAAAAATATTCTGCTAAAGCAGAGATGGCTTAATAATTTATCTTTTTGAATATTTCAGACTTGTTTAATGAGCTATGCAGATGTTATTATGTTTCCCATTTCCCATGCGCTGTTGTAGCGTTTTGGATATTATGTTATTCACTGCAGCTCCATGTGTTGCTTTGTAAATACCAATTACCGCATTGAATGTATCGCAGAGCGCTTCGTACACCCAGACATGTATATAACTGTTTATTTCAGCCCGTTTCCACATCTCTGCATTTATAATACACCAAGCTTCCACTTTTCCATTCATGTGCGCTATTATCCGAGATTTGTGACTGAATCTTTGAGAGGCTGTTTTGTGGCTCTGCTGTTTTTGTGGCTCTGAAACTGACAGTAACTATCATAAGTACTTGTAAATGTAGCGTTTTAATGATAGCCTTATGCATTTACGAGCTGTGGCTAAATTAAGGCCTCCGTGTCGGCCGTAATGTTTTGTGACGACGTCCTAAGATACGCACAGATATGCACACGTTGCCACTGTCCCGTAATGGCTCCTCTGAGAGCTGACGGAAAGTGCTTTTTCAGCACTCGCTAATGAAACAAATCGAACAGGTCAGTCGTATACCGCAGCTTGTCCATTGTTCCCCTGGACTCAGGTCAGGGCTGAAGGCTCTTAATTGTATCTCCAGGTTCCCGATTTTGGTTATCTTTTGGTCATGGCCTGCTTCTCTTTATTGGGTACTTTATAAACCCCCTCAACCAACCCTCTGGTGTGGGTCTGCGCCGCATCGTGAGGGTTTCGAATCAATACAGGACAGTCGTTAGCTGAATTTGTTGCCGTGGATGCTCATAAGGCAACAATTACAGCTGGAATGGAGAGGTTTGGGATGGGGGTGGTGGAAGCTAGGGGTCGGGGGTGGTGATGGGGGCGGTATTGCGCCCTGGGGGAGGTTCATGTCAGACATTCAGACCCTGGTTTCATCAGAGAGTGTGGGGATCCATACTGTCTATGAACGGGTTGGGGCCGGATAGAGGTGATTTGTAGCCCAAAGGCGTCGGGTCACAGGTGGGCTGTAAGTACGGTCAGAGGGGCCTTATCCCGGGTCACCGGAGCCCAGAGGAATCCACCCACAATCATATGTGTTGGCTTTTATGAGGGCCAGTGGTGACCAGAGGGCAGGTTAACCCCAATGCTTTGACTCCTACAAGAATGGACAATTACAAGTACATTACGATTCCTCTTTGGCCTTTTAAAATTGTTGTACTCATTTCTAGAGTATATGCTTGTGATGCTTTGCATTGTAAGCAATGAACTGGTAGAGGAAGCAAATGTGAAATGGTGATTGCTACACCAACTTTAATGGATTCATTTGGATATGCAACATCTTGGAGATGGTGTTAGCATGTTGACAACACAGTAACACTAGCTTCATAAGATCATGTCTTTAAAGCCCCACCTCTACAGACAACAAAGCAGTGCTTTTGTAATAAAATTACCACTTTTACCAATACATTTTGAAACAATTGCTGTAAGAGCCTCGTGATGTTTTTAAATCGTTGGTCAGTGCACAAAAGAAGGCTGCTGCATTGATTCTTGAGTCTCCTCTAGCTTTTAGTGTTGCAATTTTTCTGCTATGTTAACCATACTGCACAGTGTTTCCCTCAGGCAACAGAAAGCTTTTAACCCCTCTTGTCCTCAACATATTTATTTAAATATTTTAAATCAATCAGAATGCTTCAGAATATGTCCAAGAGTGATTCAATGAAGCATGGGAATTACTATCTTGGACTAATTCGATGCAGGATTTCCTATTATGAAGCACAACCTTGGAACCATACAATGTGATCACATGATAAGATATAATTTTTATCGTTAAACATTTAAAGTGATGAAACATGAGCCAAATCGAGTCAAAAACAGCTTATTTTCTAATTTTGTAAATTTCGTGGTGGTTTTAAATGGACAGTTCACCCGAAAATGAAAATTCTGTCATTAATTACTTACCCTCATGTCGTTCCCCTGTTGAAAAAAAACAGCATATGCTGGTTAGGTTGATTTTGATGCTGGGATGCTGGTTTTAGCTGGTTTATGCTGGTCCTTAGCTGGTCATGTGCTGGTCCAGGACCAGCTTAAACCAGCTAAGGACCAGCAAAGAGCCAGCATAAACCAGCAAAGGACCAGCATAAACCAGCTAAGGACCAGCTAAAACAAGCATCCCAGCATCAAAACCTACCTAACCAGCATATGCTGTTTTTTTCAACAGGGTCCAAACCCGCAAGACCTTTGTTCATCTTCGGAACACAAACTAAGATATTTTTGATGAAATCCGAGAGCTTTCTGACCCTGAATAAGCATCAAAGACTGATACAGAAGAGAAGAAATTGTTGAATAAAGCCGTTATTCTTTGTGCAAAACATATTCTCGTAGCTTCAGAAAATTAAGGTTGAACCACTGATGTCACATGGACTTTTTTAACGATTTCATTTTTTGGATTTCATAAAAAATATCTTAATTTATGTTCTGTAGATGAATAAAAGTGTTACAGGTTTGGAACAATTTTAGGGTGAGTAATTAAGGACAATTTTCATTTTGGGGTAAACTATCTCTTGTAGATTGTGCTGATAATGGCATGAAGAGATGTTAATTCTAAGACTAATCTAAATCTAAATCTAGCTTCTGTTTCATTTTGCTTTTTAGCCACTGTAAATGTACAATATTCTAAGGAACATTTCAAAACTGTGTCAAATGGGCTTTCTGTAAACTGACTAGCTGTTTAGACAAGGCTCTAATTTAATTTTGCACAACCCTAGTCCAATTTTGTGTGTTTCTGTGTTGGTGTGAAATAGTATATCCTGTCTTTCCAATAGTTTGATGAGGATGCCAGTGACTCCAAATTATTTCAGACCTCTGGCCTTGTTGCAACTCCATTTTTATTAATTGTCATTTTGTTTGCATGACTGCTTTCAGAAGTGCGCCTTTTAGTTTTAAAGTGTATTCACCCCTGTATGTGTATGTGTGAGAGAGATAACTCTCAGTGAAGGACAAATACCAGACATTGTAATGTGCTCAACTTGGAATATCATTTTCCCCAGTCGTGATTAGAGCCAATCCACAGATGAGTGGAGAGGAGGATGGGAGGGGAGGAGATGAGCTGTAATGGGTTTGGATCTGGGCCCTTGTCCAAAACAGCGCATGGTTGAGGGGTAATAGAGAAGGAGTCCTGAGAGAAAGCATGCTTAGCATGGACGTACACCAAACGCTCTTGCTCTCCCCCCTTCTCATTTTGCTCTTCATATCAAAGAGAAACAGAAGGGAAGAAGTAATGCATCAGCTACTTCACTGATATCATGGAGGTATTTTATCATTAGGGCTCTGAGTGTCCTATAAAAAAAAAACATATGGACACTGTCTGGATAGTTAGCAACTTAGCATGTAGCATATTACAGGTGTTCTTTTATCCACCTTTTTCTTGCAGAAGTAAGCCTACGAGTGAGACTTCCAGGTCATCATACGCTGTAGGGAAATAACGAGAAGAATAACAACGTGCAGTAAACAGTAAAACTGTTTGCACTACAAACCAGTGTGTTTATAATTAGGATAAAACATTAAAATAACTTGGTACTGTAAGACACACCAATTTGCAGTACCAACGCTGCTGAAAAAACAGCTAAAACCAGCCAAACAGCTTAGGTCATCCAGGCTGGGTTTTGGCCACTTCCAGGCTGGTCTTAGCTGGTCAGGCTGGGAGACCAGCTGGAACAACCAGCTAAAACCAGCCTGACCAGCCTAGCCAGGCTGGGAGACCTGCTAAAACCAGCTACTTCCAGCTTAAACCAGCTAAGACCAGCTAACCAGCATAGGCTGTTTTTAGCTGTTTTTTTTTTTCAGCAGGGAAGCAGCAAAACAAGCTGTTTTGTACAGCTAAAAATAGCAAGACGTGGATGAGAACGGAATCCAGACCCATAAAATTTACAAATGGCCGTGCCCACTCTCGCAGGAAGAAAAATGTGGATAAAGTGTATCAATCTGGCTCAACAATGAGAATTTAGATGTGAAGCTATCTGTTTTAAAAAGAAATATTCCTGCCTCCTTATATCAGAAACCAAAACAGTTCAAACACTCTGTTTTTTTTTCTTTTGTGAAGGTGTAATCACAATGCACACTTCTTTTTTATACTCTAGAAGTTCTTTTGTATTTTCTGCTCTACTTTAATCAGAGAAATTGATGTGTTCTATTTATCAACACAAACACAGATGCTTCTAAGATACTCTCAGAAAAATCAAAGGACTCAAGTCAATTTTATGCAGATAGTCGTTCTTCTGAGGTAATTGTACTCTTATGTGAAGTGTCGTTTGGGCTGCTTTTCGACTCTAGGCAGGGCTAACGGCCCTCTTTCCTCCTCATTTACATGCCTCATCTTTTATCAAATGCTCCCGATCTCAGCGTTTATCCGCCTGCTGTTTGAACACAAGTTAGTCTGGGGGAATTCGAACACTCGATAGTCAAGAGTACGCCTAAACATTCTCATCAAGAAGTTTGAGCAGAGAGATGGGGGATGGAATTAGCCGAAGGAGCGAAAGAGAGAAGGATAAACGGGATAAAGACCTTGAGGCGCTGAAGATGTTCAGCTGTGTCTTTTGAATCATGGAAAGAGGGGAGTTCCAGACAAAAGAGAAATGTGGCAGACGGACGATAGCAGGTGGATAGAGGGGAAAAAAAATATTTATGAGGGAGAGTGAAAGCGAGTGATGAATTGATATGGAATGCAAAAGCAGAATGTGACCTGTGGAGATAAATTATGAATAAGTGATGGAAACAGAGGAAAACCAAGCTTGGGTGTGTGTGTGTGTCTCTCTCTCTCTTTTTTTTTTTTTTTTTAAGCAGTCTGGCTTGATGAACGGGTCACAGGCTGTGTAGGCCGGTCTACAGACCCTCATCTGCATTCTCACTGGCATTCTCAACAATTAAGCCCCTAATTACCCCAGAATTCTATAGAGGAACAGTGCTTGCCGTTGATTGCGTAGATTCGGAGACGCTCTGTTAACCATATGTCTTTTTCCTTTCTCTGTTTGTCAGGCTCTTTCTTTGTACGCCTGTCCCACTCCCATGTCGGGGATTAACAGTAGCACTGCTACTAACTAACTTATGTTCCAGGAGCAAGTAGTCAAGTTTATTTCACAATATTAGTATAGGGGAGAGTGGGGTAAGATGAGCCAGCTCAATTTGCCCCAGGTTAGGGGTAAGATGACCTCAGTCAGTGGGTAAGATGAACCGTCTTGGTGAAAACTGACCATGTGAAATTTTAAAGATAATTTACCTCTTTTAAAACTAACTTAATAATCACATTTTATTTTACAACAGTCATTGTTTTTTTTTTTTATATAAAGCTAACCTAAATGAAATAAAACCAATCAAATTAAGTTTAATTTTCAGTCTGTAATTGTTTGCATTTCTGAAACAATATGTTGAACACCAAAGTTGTAATATTCCCCAAAACAGAGAGTTTGAAACTAATAAACATTTTAGTTAAAAGATTTTTGGCATGGTAGCTTTTCTGCAATGTCGAACAGACAATTAGGGACTACAGGTGGAAAGATATATTTGATTATAATAAGATGAAAAGCACCTTCTGGTTCTCAAAGAAGGATTTGGTGCACTTGTACACTGTCCATATCAAATAAACTACAAATAAACTGGTCATAAGGGTCAGTTTTTGGAAACTGAAATTTATACATTTTCTGAAAGCTAAATAAATAATCTTTCCATTAATGTATGGTTTGGTAGCACAGGACAGTATTTGGCAGAGATAGAACTATTTGAAAATCTGGAATCTGAGGGTGCAAAAAAATCAAAATACTGATAAAATTGCCTTTAAAGTTGTCCAAGTTCTTAGTAATGCACAATACTAATCAATAATTAAGTTTTGTTATATTTAAGGTAGGAAATGTACAAAATATCTTCATGGAACATGATCTGTACTTAATATCCTAATGAATTTGGCTATTGCTACAAATTTACCTGTGCTACTTAAGACTGGTTTTGTGAAACTAGCTAGTTTACCAATTAAGGCTAATATGTAGCTAAATGATTTGCGTGGTCAAATTTGCTTTGATGTGACAGCCATTACATCTGTTATGCTAAAATATTACTTTGACAAACCAAAAAGTTTTTTTTAAAGAAATGTGTGCCTTTCACTTCTCCCATGTGTTTTTCCTTTTCACAGTCTGTCAGAAATGATGTGTGATTCCAAAATACATGGTCACATGACAGTAAAAGTGTACAGTTGCCAAAATACAGGAGGTGGGTCAATTTACCCACTGGCTTAACTTACCCCACTCTCCTCTATAGCTTTTACAGTGACAAGCTACTTTTTCCAACAAGTTGCAGTGTAGTGCAACACATTCTTCAATGGGGAGGTAAGCCTATGGGCAAGACAGTATGGGAGTGGTAAAATTGTTTGCACTACAAACAGTTTATAATTAAGATAATAAATTAAAACAGTATGATAAGAATTTGCAATGTCAAGCAGCAAAGTGAGTAGTTTTGTACAGCTAAAAATAGCTGGACGCAGATGAGACCGGAAGCCAGACCCATAAAATGTACAAATGGCCGTGCCCACTTTTACGGAAAAAAATAAGGTAGATTTGGATTCGGGCACATCCCTAATAATTAGCTTGCAGCTTAGCATGCTACAGTTTGTTTCCTTCTTTCCCCACCAGTCTGTTGAGTTCTTTGCACTCTCTTTTGACATCTTTCCCATCACCGTTTGAAGGCTCACAGATAGTTGAGTGTGTTTATTTGGGTTAGGAGTCCTCTCTCAGATCTTTGGCCTTCAGTCAGGGGCCCTGTGGATGTTGTAACTGGCGTGTAATTAGGAGAGAGTGGTTTTTAAAGAAGGCTTACATGCTCAAAAGGATTTGAACGATAGCTTTGGGCTGTGCAACGCCTCGGTCAGCGGCCTGACCCGATAAGACGCGATGCAGAAAGATGGGGGAGGCTCTTCAACTCTGTTTCGTCATCCTCCTCCTTGTGTTCTCTACATCTCCCTCTCTCTCACTCCCGCTTGCTTTTATCTCGCTCACACTCATTTTTCGCTCATTAGTGCTAAATGCATCACTCATTGGGCCTCTCTGTTTGCAAGTCCTGCCAGAAACTCCAGTGGCTGGTGTTCTGTTATCTGGGCCGGGCTGGGTTGAAGAAGCGACAGATGTGGGTTTCTCTAGGCCCGTGAAAGGTGTCTCGCTAATGAGCATCTGCGCCACGAGGCCTAGAAGAGAGGCAACCTTCTTCAAAGCCAAAGAACGACAGGAGGATGAGCAGAGGATTATGGGAAGGAGCGTCTGAATGCAAAAAAATGCACTTTGTGGGTCGCATGTTTGAAGGGAGGGTAGCTGTCGTCATGACCGAATTTCTTTTGCGTCTCTCAGTGTCCCACCGTGGTTGAAATTGCGCACAGTCTGTCTGGATTTGGAGGCACATGGGGTTTTTCCGAGGGCTGCGAGGCTTTTTATAGCAGACGACGTACCTGTTCGAGGCAGACAGCTGGGACGGCCCTGGCCAGACGATGCTGCTCACCTGTGGGAATTCCCCTGCTACTCAGGTGTGAATTATGGAACAATTACCCAGCAGGCACTGCCCCTCTCCTCTCTGTCATTACAGCCAGCATGGGTAATAAAGCCGCCTCGTTCTTCCCCAGCCCAGATCACAGGTGGAAAACAGCTTGCCTCCTTAGTGCCCCGCATCCGCCCCCCACAACTCGAATTGCTTCCATGGGACGGTTAATGGCGTGAGGCGGACCGTAGTTATTTTTGGAAAGGGCGGAGACGGAGAATAGCCAGGCGTTGAACTCCCACAATCCTCCGTTTGCCAAGACTGATGTACTTGCTGAGCTATCATAGGCGGAGAAATTCTCCCGCAGGATGGTAGTTTAGCTCTATAAAGACGTTTGCGGCTAGCGACCGCTAATCTTGTGCGCAGTTCTGAGAGAGGGACGTCTCGGCTGAGACGTCTTGGTCTTATCCTGAAGAATGCTGAACTTCCAGAGAAACAGGGCAAACATCTCCCTCATAAATCACAAACAGCTCCCAGACAAGAGCTTGACTCCCCTGTTGACATTTAGGGACTGGGGGAGGTGCGGTACTCCAGGGAGCAGCGAGAGATAGACCGAAAAGAGGACTGCGGGTGATGGTAGTGATAGATGAGAAGAAGCGAGCGGAAAATAAGATGGGAGCCACCCTCGTCCGCTTCATCCTGCTCCCAGGATGCGGGTTTGAAGGCCAGAAGTGACTTATCTGGACAATTCGGTCAAGCTGGGCGCAGCTGGGCTATTTATCTTTATGCTCAGTCAAAATTAAGTGAACAGCCATCTCTTAAAGGTTCCACTGTGTTGTCGTCTTGCAGGGTGAATAACCTCCTCCTTGTGGAAATAACCCCTGGACGAAACTGGTGATGAATTGTTTGAGAAGAACCTTTATGCAACTGTGCATAGGCAATGCTTGGTTACATTCGCATCTCCGCAGCAAAACTTTCAGCTCAATTATAGACAGATTCCTCAATGATCAATATCTTAAATTAGTTTTTAAATAGAGGAAGCTCTTTTTGGAATGATCCCCATTTACCCTCCTGTACGTTGTTATGTTTCCAGTTTTCCTGTGAGGTCTTTGGAACGTTTCCATGCCATTCCGCGAAGGTATGGCTGCTATGTGTGGAAGCATCTCATTAGCTTGGAGTCAGAGTCTGGAATTGGGATTTCCCTTCAGAAAATAGTAATTGGGGAAATCCATGAAGCCTTTGTTGTTTTACGTTATGTTTTCATCTCAAGGTCCACCATCCTCACCTGGGCCACCAAACACTGGTTGTTGCTTTGTTGCTAAGGAGATCCACACGGCAACAGAGGGATCCCTAGGGCATCCTGGGTGGATGGGTGGCACCATTTATCTTTAACAGGGGAAAACTGTATTATTCCAATACCTCACCAGCGTGAAGTGTGGTTCATTATTTTCAGAGACTATTTTTAAATGTCATATACTTCCTACCGCATCGTAACACATCATTTTCTCACCTTTTTGTTGTTTCAAACCTGTCTGGCTTAGTGTCTTCCTAGAAGCACAAACTGAAAAAAATGATGGTACTGTTGAAGCCAAAAGTTTACATACACCTTGCAGAATCTGCAAAATGTTCATTATTTTACCAAAATAAAAGGGATCATACAAAATGCATGTTATTTAAGACATTTGCATATAGTCCAAAAGAGAAAATAATAGTTGAATTATTACAGAAGGCTTAAATGCTCACTGATGCTCCAGAAGGATTAAGGCAATGCGTTAAGAGCCAGGGGTGTACACTTTTGAACAAAAAAAAATGAAGATGTGTACATTTTTCTTATTTTGTCTAAACATCGTGTTTTTTTTTTTATTTAGTGCTGTCTTTTAGAAGCTACAGAAGATACATACATGTTTCCCAGAAGACAAAATAAGTAAAATTTACCCTGATATTCAAATTAGAAAAGTTTTCACCCCCGACTCTTAATGCATTAAGTTTTTTTTATTGTTTTTTTTTTTTCTGGAGCATCAGTGAGCATTTGAACCTTCCGTAATAGTTAAATGTAGAGTATATGAGTCCCTCAGTTGTCCTCGGTGTGAAAAGATGGATCTCAAAATCATACAGTTATTGGGAAAAGTTCAAATACACAAAAATGCTGAAAAACCAAAGAATTTGTGGGATCTGAAGGATTTTTCTTAAGAAAAGGCAATTTAACTGTTCAGGACAAACTTATGAACAGCTATTACTAAACTCGGTAAAAAAAAAAAAAAACAGCTGAGGATCATTCAGGTAACAACACAGTAAGAACCAAGTGTATGTAAACTTTTGAATAGGGTCATTTTTATAAATTCAGCTATTAGTTTCTCTTGTGGACTATATATGTAAATGTCTTTTATGTGAAATATCTTATTCAGGTTGGTACTAAATGAAAAATAACATGTAAACTGTGACATGTTTCTCACTTAAAGCTATTGTATGACTTGAAGTCTTTGAAGATAGTGTACAAGTAAAAACATCCCATCTCCAAAGCTAGATATTCAGAGCGCCTCCTAAATTTTAGATAGAATTTTGTTGTTGGCAGATACAGTCTCTCTTGTGTCAATGCAGTGATTGAAGTGCATGAGTGTTTTAAGACACTACAGGAGCGCTCGATTTGTTGCGCTGCAAAACCACTCACAGATACTTTCTGAATTGTTTCTGGACCGTCTTCTCTATGGGAGATTGGAAGACACCCAGTGTCCTCTTTATCAGCTGGTTTTGCTCAGTTTTATAGGGAGAAATAAAACCAGATGTGAGGACGTGTGGTCTGCGTGTTCCAGCTCTGCTGGTCACAAATCTCTCTCTCTCCTACTCCATCTCTCTTAAAACACTGTCTTAAATGAGAAAAGCAGCCCCTGCAGAACCCTTGAACTGAGGTTTCCTGTGCTCCGTGCTCCTTTGATAGTGCACATTTGAAGAGATGCTATCCGGTTTACAGCTCTCTATAGATTTTATCCTGTTTTATCTGAGAGTTTTCTGATGTTATTTAGTGTTTGTGTAGAGTTTGTGGTGCTGCTTTGGATGGAATTTTGCTCGTACTTTGAATTCAGTTTATTTGATCATAAGTTAGAACAGTGATTCCCAATCCTGCTCCTGGAGAACACCCAACACTACACATTTGAGGTCTTACAGTCTTGTTAGGAAAGACTGCAAGACCTAAAATGTGTGTGTCAGATGAGAAAGACATCAAAAATGTGCAGTTTTAAAGGTTTCTCTACGACCAGGAAAACAACATAACATTTGTCCTCCGCAATGTGTATAATTTGGACAATCAGACCTGAATTTCTAAACTGTCCTCTCTCTCATATGAAGTGTTGGAAAATCTGATTCATTGTAGTGAATTGTAGAGTTTGTTTGGGCAGTTCAATTGTACTGTATCTGATTGTACAGTAGATACTTTTTGGTAGTATATTATGTGTCAAAGACAAGACGTCCCATTTTCATGTCTGCACAAATATATACATAGAAAGCATATTAAATGCAAGTAAAGCTTCAAATAACTTTGTAAATGAAATAATGTTCCATCGTCATTCAGCATATTTATGTAAAAATGCATCAACATACCTATTAGGACCTATAAAAGTATATAAAAGAAAAAGTGATCATACTAAGTTTTATTATATGTTACCCTTGGACCAAAAAAACAGTCAAAAGGGTCAATTTCTTTGAAATTGAGATTTAAACATCTGAATAAATAAGCTTTCCATTGATGTGTGGTTTGTTGCAGTAGGACAATATTTGGCCGAGGTACAACTACAGTATTTAAAAAATCACCTTTAAAGTTCTTAGCAATGCATATTACTAATCAAAAAATAAGTTTTTGATATATTTAATGTAGGAACTTTACAAAATATCTTCATGGAACATTATCTTTAATTAATATCCTAATGATTTTTGGCATAAAAGATCCATACAATGACCTATTTTGACCCATACAATGCATTTTTGGCTACTGCTATAAATATACCCATGCTACCCGGGTTTTGTGGTCCAGGGTCACATATCTTTAAATGATTAAAAGCATTGCTGACAAATTTGTAAAACCAAGTTGTGTGAAGGATAGTGGCAAAAATTGGTAAAATTTCCTGTGATCCTTAAATACAGTCTTTTAAAGACCTTTAATGATAAAAAAAGGACACATTTTAATGTACGTGTGGGAAATTAAAGCTATATGAAACTTTTATTGTATTGATGCTTGAAAAGCCCTTTTTGTTTTTGACCCATATTAATTAATTAATTTAACATGTCATATGTTTTTAATAGTTTTAATATAATAATATAAATAACCCTAATTGTGATTCAGCTCCATCTGATCTCTGATAATGTACTTTCTCATACATATATAATATATTTAAGTATTTTATTTAAGTTGTTGTCCATATTGTAGTGAAGCTACCATAATTTTTAGCAGCAGTACTGACTGTTTTTTTTTTAAAAGGGTAATACTGACTGTAGTGTAACTACTTCAAATTCAGTTCCTTGTGGCTTGAAAAGCTCAATTTTCAGAGTAGCTCCTCCAAAAGCAAAATAACCCGGTCTTTGTAAACATCTGTCTCGGATAAATAACTGCGTTTCTGTTTGTGCTGCAGGTGTGACTATACAAGCTCTTCAATCTTTCCCTCGCCGTTTATTCATTCAGCAGTTCATATAACAGAGAGGAAATTATTCAGTTGCCAAATTCGTTGTCATCTTTGTTTCCACCCCAGTGGGAATCTAATTTTAGTCCTGGCGCGTGCGTGCGCGCTTGTATATTTCTCAGCGTTTGTGCATAAGAAATAGGGTTTGTGCGTGTGTTTGTGAGGGTTCTCTCATTTTCGAGACGGAATATGTTTTTGCGATTCTGCACGGATATGTCTTTGTTGTCTTCATGGGTGTATGCTTATTTATAAGTGTGTGTGTCTCGGTGAGTAAGCGTGTGTATTGCAAAGCGCAGCTTAATATCCAATCGGTGACAGGTTGGAGCCATTAATAAGGTGCTGATCGGGCCGGGCTGACAGTACTGCTGACAGAGGAAGATCAGAGGGAAGAATCATGCCTAGCCTGGGGACCCTGAGCTTCAGGTAGCCCCTCTCTGCCAGCCCCTTGTGTCATTACCCATGCTGAAGAGGCTGAGGAGGTGGTACCCCCACCTCTGACACCTACATTAATCAAACTCACACCCCCCTTCCTTCCTCGTGCCCACCCGCCACCCCCTAATCATCAGAATCCGGGCGCTAGGAGGCAAAGAAGAGGATACGGCTGCAGCGTGAAGGATGTCCACTAAACTGTTCCCTGTTCGGCTTTCACACCTGACTGTGACTGATGGGATTCTCCGTACCCCCCTGACCCACCACACAATTAAATATCTGAGCCCTCACTCACCGGGACGAATTAAAGTCCCAAATTACCCTCGCCGTTGTTTTATATCTCGGTCGCAGCCTGTCCCTCTGCGTCTTTCAATTCCAGCGGTTTTGATAAATGTTTGTGCTTTGTTAAGGTAAAATGAATTAGGAGGAACTGGGGAATTGTTTCGCGCTCCGTACCGCAAACCGAAAAGGGGCGTGCGTAGTCCAACGCCTGTAGGCGGGAATCAAAATTAGGAGCGTTTGGTGTGGACTCCATCTTTTTGTAAGCTAGAGAATAGCGTAACATCCGTAACGCGACACAACAATCTCGCACCTGGTAGCGCTGTATTGATTGGCAGCCACCTCCATGCTAATTATTGCTAATGACAAAATCGGCCGTGCGGCGCTTGATTTGCATGTGCAAACACTAGAATCGTGTCACAGTTATCTGCTGTGATGGAAGCATGTGCTAATCAGGATGATGGACTCTGAGAGGTCGTAATTTCAGCCTAGGGACTTGTGTCTTCATTGTTCTGCATTGTTCTAGTGCTAGCTAGTGAAAATAGTGACCTACTCAAGTGCTGTGTTTGATCACATGGAACAGTTGTCTGTAGATGGCAACATTGTGATTAGAGGGCATTTGTGGTTTGTATTAATCAGGAAAAACAGATTTGATAACTGTTATTGAACTTAGGAAGCAAAGCTTTCGGTTGTATGCATCTCATTTTTGGCTATTAATAGTACCTAGAATTAGTGATCCATTCACATTCATTGATGTGTATTTGAATGCTGGGGAGCAAACATGTACAGTAGGGTCCCAAAATCTGGGATCACTGCATCTATGCATTTTTCTAATCGAATACAATGTTTCTTATTCTCAATAACTCATTGCAAATCATTACTAATATTGGCGGCAGTGAATGTAAACAATGCCACTGAACTGAATGGAACTCGCAAATTTAGCTGATTATTGCTGCTGAAAATTGTCAATTATTGTCATGGTTTGGGCTGTACTAATTGGTCTGACCAGGAACTAGTACTATAGTGTACTAGGAGTACTATAGTATGGGTGTAGGGTAGACCAGGTACAGTTGGTACACTTTTTGCTTTTTCCATTACCACACCAAAACTAGGGACTGAAAAGAGGTGATTTTTCATATGACATTTCCTTTACTTGTCTACTAAAATATTAATAATTATTAATACCCATAAGTAGGTAATATTTGCCACAATTAGCTCATAAATGCAAGAAGCTTTTTTGTTCCATCTGTACCCATGTTGGGTACAGTTGTACCCGGTAATAAATATAATAACAATGATACATTGTGTTTCAGCTGTACACAAAGTCATGCAATGTGTCAGTTTTTAAAGCCCAGATTAAGGTTTACGAAAATGTAAGTGTAACTTTAACAGTCACGTAAGGATAAAAAAGGTAGTGTGGCAGGGACGTGGTGAAGTAAAAAACTTACCTTAGGAAAAAAAAACTTTTGCCTATATCTTTAGACTGGAGAAGCAAATGTACTTTATTTCCTACGATCGAAGAGGACGCCAATATGCATGTGTGAAGAAAATTTGACAGATCAGACTTGTTGTGCACACAAGTTATTTAAGGCGTTTCAAATGTACCCTTGTACCAGCTGTACCCAGTCTACCCTACTATAGAGTGCTAAACATTTTATCAAATCTAGAAAGGTGCAAAAATCTGAGGAAAGAAGGCGTTTGCGGTTGTCAAACTGAACCAGAATTTCCAGGGTAAGAATCTTGATAACATTCATCTTTGTTTTATCATTTCCGGTCAGGGAGGTGAAATATTAGGCTAATATCTTAATTAATACTGCTCGTACGTATTGTTTACCACCTATTAACTTTCCTTTCCTGCTTACCAAGTGCTTCTCTATATGATTTAGCAGCTTCCACATGTTTTTTACAAAGTTTAGACAGCATAAATTAACAGAACAATGCATTCAGTAGTACAATAACCGTGCAATCCATGCTGTTGTTTACATCGTAGTAGCTTCAATATGACCACGCATCCGCCTAACTGACCAAACTGTGACAAACCCTCGGTTCGGAAAAGCACGGTAAGCGAATAACGCGTTTCACTATTAAAAGTAACCTGCTGCACATAAACAGAGTAAGGAGAGAGATGACTGATTTGCTGATCCTAAGCACCACTGACAAATATCTAATCTTGTAAAATGTGTGGTAAGTACTGCTGCTCTGTAGTATTTACATACAGAGTATGTGTGATCGCGAATCTTGAAAGCGAAAGTAAAAAGCAAATGTGCACATTATTAATATGCAATGCCTTGCATATTAATAACGCCTCCCTGATGCCTGGAATTTATATACAGTATAATTACCCAACGATATAATTGCACGAGAAAGCATTGGAATAGATTTTTTTTCCTCCATCCCTAATTTATTTTCTTTAGAGTTTCCATAGCACACGTCATTTCCTTTCCAAACACGGTATTCACGCACAGCTCTACTTTATATATAATACATTTCTTAATATTTTTTCTCATTAATTTATTCATTTATTTACTGAAGAAAATTCCACAGATTTCCAAAATGGTCTCAAATCTTTTGACCCCACTGTATGTAGAACTTTCATCAGGTATAAGGAGCTGCAGGAAATGAGGTGGGTGGTATACATAATGTATTTCTGTTTGTTTTTAATTTATCTTTTATTATTCATTCAAAACAGAAGCTCTAGCCAGGGATCTGAAATCATTTTCATGCTAATCTAGTGTAACCTACTGCCAGTGGGACTTACCTTGTCATTCAAGGTGTGTAAAAATTAAATAAAATAAATATAAAACATGACTCACCTCATGTCATTTACCAGAGCTCTGTAGCTTAAACATCAAATGACTCTCTGAGAGTTTTTGGCTTTCTCTGAATACAAAAGGGAAGTCCAAATAGGGGTCAGACTTGTGAGGAAATCCCAGACACACCTTCTGAGCTGCTGTAGAGGAAATGAAAGAGAGATAGAGTTAAAAAAGGAGACGAGAGAGTAGAGCAGACCGAGGTAGCCAGTAATGTTTCCATCTGATCCTTTATCAAGATAAATGATGAGACCGTGAGGTCCTGTAATTCATTTAAACCTTATATAATCACTGGCCTTATGGCCAAACCAGTGTTGGCTGCAAGAAACTACACGTTTACATTTTAAGGATTGTGTCATTTAAAGGGAAAGTGCACCCAAAAATGAAAATTCTGTCATTAGTAACTCACCTTTCTGTTCGTCCAAACCCATAAGACCTTTGTTCATCTTCAGAACACAAATTAAGATATTTTTGATGAAATTTGAGAGCTTTCTGATCCTGCATAGACAGCAACGCAACTGACACGTTCAAGCCCAGAAAGGTAGTAAGGACATTGTTAAAATAGTCCATGTGACATCAGTGGTTCAACCGTTTACAAAGCAAATTTAACTGCCAGCCTTGCATTCAGTGTATTTTAGCATGTCTGTAATTAAACAAAGCTATCCGTTTCATAATAGACGTTTGGTGTTTTTTTAAAAAAACAAACACTTGATTCTCTCATTTTTTTCACAAGAAGTATCGCCAGCATAAATTCATCATCTCCCATGTCTCTGCATGTCAATGTCAGGGAAAAAAGCAAAAGTCAAGTCTATCAGGAATGGAATGATCTGACCTTTTTAGGTGCACGGTACCTCAGCTTCCGTTGGGTTCCCTCACCAGATGGTCCGCAGACAAAAACCGGTGGAGGGTCCTGATAGATGATTTGAGTTGATCAGATTACACAGGCGTAATTGGCCAAATGAGTTGACAGCGATAGGCGCTTGATTGGTTTAGGTGGAAACAAACGAAGGTCTGGAGCATGTGGCGGAGCACTGGTGGCCATTGTGGCGTGGGAGATGATGGAGAGAAGGGCACGGTGAGAGGAAAGGAGGGATAATTTGATGTGGGAGGTGGTTTTGTTCACGTGCGTGAGTGTGTTTGCCTTCAGCAGAGCTCGGATGAAAAGCGTGCCCTCGTAATAGCGAAGATTTTATTCAACCATATGAATGCTAATCTCAGGTTATTTCTCGTGATTGACAGCGTGCTGTAATTTTGCTGCTTTTAAGATCTTTTGAAAGCCTTTGTTGAGGTAATTTGCATTTTCAACATTCAATGTAATGCGAACGCGTAATACGTTTCATTTTGTTTTATGCCTCTTTGGTTTGATTGGTTGGCTAACGGAATTAATGCGAACGCTTTCAACCATATAAACCATAAACACAAAATCACGAGTAAGTCCACATGAAATTTCACAATTTTATTGCACACTTCCTTTAATAATTGTGGCTGAATTGAGGATGATGTGCTTTTGTTATGGTTGTAGATTAGTATGTCACTATGAAGCATATTGGTATGCATGTAAGAGGTGATGCCTATACGTTAAATTATGATATGGTTCTTCAGTCGTACACTTTCTTTGGTCACCCCCACTCCACCGTCTGGTTCTGGAGTGTCTCTCAGGCTTGGGTAAACATCTCTACTTTTTAATTAAAATAAATCCACTTTCAGCCAATATTTAGCACCCTACGGGGACAGGGCTACCTTTCAAGATACAGGGATACAGTGGATAGATTTAGAATGGAGATATATAACAAGAGGGAGATTGAGATACGGAGGGAGAAATCGAGTTCTTTCATCTAGCCGTAAAGCAGAGACATGTATTGTTTATGGATGTGTAGAACAGTATTCTTAATGTGCAATGCCACTTGGGCCTGCTGTACTTTTTAGATTGGTTTACTGCACATAAACACTACTGAACATGCACACAACAGAATGTGCCTCTGGAAGAAAATTTTTTTGTTCCATCCAAGTAGTTTTTCCTTTCTGCCGTTGTTACTTAGAAAGTGTTATTACGCAGCATCTCTGACTTTTTAAGTTTATATATAATAAACTTATATATTTTTATGTTTATGTATATAGTTTTTTATAGTCAGTTTAATGCGTTAAGTAATTAGTTATGAAAAAATGATGCAATTAAAATATTTTAACGCATTTAATGCACTGGCTCCGCCCCATCTTATATTCATCTTATATTTCATATAGTTGGCTGTTGACAAATATGATACAGGACAACAACTCCACACATGCAGTTATGCCCTAAAATTCAATATACTTGTGCAAAAAAATGCCCCTATGTGTTTTGTCCCGTATTTATATATATCACAGGCAGCAAGAGCAATATGACACTAGTGCTGAATTTGCCAATCTATCATGAGTTTAAATGTGATTTTATACAACAGTTCAGTAAATAAGAAGTTGATATTGTGTTGTATTTTAAACACAGTATTATGTGTTTTTGCTCAATTTTGCAGAGAACATATTACCTTTGAAGCCATAGGAGACGTTGCACATCTCTTAGCAACAAAGCTGTGTTTAGTTTCTGAATGAATCCGCATTTTGAACGAACTGTGTGAATCAATGATTCAGAGAGCCATTTACTTCATTCCTAAATGAATCAGCCGTTCGAACGAGTCGATTGAATGATTCATATAGACATTTACCGCCACCTGCTGGCAGATTTAGTTTCTTATTTAGAGTATAATTTCATTAAATAATAATAATAATAATAATAATAATAAATAAGAAGAAGAATAAAAATAAAAAACATTAAAGAGATAGGTCACCAAAAAATAAATAAATTCTGTCATCATTTACCCTCATGTTCCTTCAAACCTTTCTTTTGTGGAACATGAAAGAAGGTATTTTGAAGAATGTTGGTAACAAAACTGTTTTGGTTACCACTGACTTTCATCGTACAAACAAAGATACTGATAGGTTTCTTAAATTATCTTCTTTTATGTTTCATAGTCTCCGTTGCAGCGTAAATGTTTGTGTGTAATAAATTCTACAGTATGTTGAATCAGATAAAATATTTATTTTTAAAGCTACAGTTTGTAATGTCTACTTCATACTTTCTCATTTAACAAAAAAATAGCTTTAAATAATATTTTGTGGGTATTTTCACAGTCAGTCAATTTTTTTTTGTGATTAATTAGATTTAAAAATTTATAATCTATCTATCGGCCTATCTATCCTTATATATACAGAGAGAGAAAGAGAGAGAGAGAGAGAGAGAGAGAGAGAGAGAGAGAGAGAGAGAAAATAAATGCAGCCTTGGCAAGCAAAATAGACTTTAAGCAAAACTATAATTTTCTTTTCTAAAATTTTGTCCTTCAAGTAAAATTGATGACATAAAAAAGTAGTACCACACCTTTCCCCAACAAATGTGCTCAAATAGTAGTAGTCATAGAAAGACGCATTATTGTCTAACAGGGTGTCCAAGTTTTGAACTTTGTGCCTTTTCATTCCCTGTACGTTCATACAATTGAAATGTGACCTCATATCATAAGAGTGATTCAAAGGCGCCTTATTCTAAAGCAGCTACCTGCATTGCTAGTGGTTAAAACGACAAAGGCATAATGAATTCACATTCATCGTGAAGCTCACACGCATGGATTAAACTATCAAGAAGATTGCTGGATCTAGCTTGTTGACAGTACTCGCCGCAAACTAAATGTTGCAGCAGCAAAAACCTCGCAAGCTCCAACATGTCGCCTCACAAACAAACAGAAGAGGTGGAAAATGCTTCTGCGAGTCAAAGCTATCATTATGTACCTACTGAGAGCCCTCTTTTTTAAAAGAAGCACTGTGATGACACTGCAAAGGTGTGTGTGTATGTGAGAGAGAGAGAGAGAGAGAGAGAGAAATGCAGCAGGAGTTTGGAGTGTGACCGAGAGCAGTTGAAAGAAGGGGATGAGAGAAGAACAGATATTTGTTTTTAAGTGTCTGTTTTTGAATGATTTCCACAGAAGGGCTTTTATTTTGCTTTGATGTCAGAAATCAGTTTGAAAGCGGGGGATTCCAGCGTCCCGCTCGCGCAGGGAATCCGGCCCCTGCGTTGCCTGCACAAGTCCAACCGCTCTTCTGAGGAGTCAGGCCTTGTTTGATGATTTTACAGGTTGGCTTTTATCGGCCCCAGTGCCTCAGGTTGGACTGCTATTGATTCAAGGTTTCACGCCGAATTCAAAGCATCTTTTATTCTGGATATGCTTGAATTCAATTAAACGACACACTTTTTAACTGGAACTAGGATAAATCAGAGATGATGTGCTCTGTGGCAGTTTCGGTGGGGAAAAAGTGTGAAATTTCTTATCTGTAAAATTAAATTCAGTTAATGATTAATAAAAAAAAAGTAATTATGATTATGTCACAATAGTGTAAATGCAAAATTGCAATAAGGTATACAAAAAAATAGTAAAATATAAAATTATTCTAGAACTTTTTTTATACTATGCTGAAATGGGCTGGTGGTAAATAGATTTACCTTTTAGAAAATTTTGCATGATTTTACTAGATGAATGTAACTGTAAATTTCAAAGCGTGAATTTTGGTTCTCAAATGTGTGTGAAAGGTTCTCAAATTATTATTAATGTGCTGGACCACAAAACCAGTCATAAGTACAGGTATATTTGTAGCAATAGCCAAAAATACATATGGATCAAAATTATTGATTTTTCTTTTATGCCAGCAATCATTAGAATATTAAGTAAAGGTCATGTTCCATGAAGATATTTTGTAAATTTCTTACCATAAAACGTATTTTTTGATTAGTAATATGCATTGCTAAGAACTGCATTTGGACAACTTTAAAAGTAATCTTCTCAATATTAATATTTTTGCACCCTCAGATTCCAGATTTCTATCTTAACAAACCATATATCAATGGCAAGCTTATTTATTCAAATGATGTATAAATCTCAATTTCAAAATATGACTGGTTTTGTGGTCTAAGGTCATAAATATGACTGTGGCGAGGATGATGTATAGGTAAACTGAACACCCCATATTGATCTGAATATTGCATTTTATTGATACTTTGTGCCTCCTTTGGTTTGCTTGTTTAAAATCTTTTTAGGGTTAACAATCTTGGAAATTAGTCCTGGCCTATTATACTTGGAGCTATGGAAACTCAGAGGTCTTTGTTCGGTTCATCCTTGCGTTTTACTGTAACCATTAGGGGGCGCTAAAGATTCGTCCACATAACGCCGGTGGATTAAAGCAGCCAGGCGGCATCCAGTGCGTCCACGCTCGGATGGAGATTCAGACACAAGCCCGTGCTCCTGCGCGGTTGAGCTGCGGCACATTTCACAGCATTTATTCACCCTGCCTGACACTCGCTCTCAAATTAAATTTAAAATAAGAATTCTTAACCAAACCAGCCAAAATAACATCAAGTGAAGGTTATGGAAAAAAAAAAAAAACTGAATTTGTTTTAATAATGCAAAGCAATGACATACATATTGCCATCGAAATTACATTTAACGTCAGTGTGTACGTTAATTCCCTTTCAGGAAATGAGATTTGTGTGTTTGACCTCCTCAGTATTATCCACCTAATGCAGGACAGCCCATCAAATTTTAATGAAACCAATTATACAGTCTTAGACACTGACACTGGAAGATAATATTTCAGTAAACGGTGGTCTTCCGCTTATCTATCTATCTATCTATCTATCTATCTATCTATCTATCTATCTATCTATCTATCTATCTGTCTGTCTGTCTGTCTGTCTGTCTATCTAATCTCATTTAAATAAGAAACTAGTTTCTGTTTTACAAATCACAGATTTCGCGGTCATTACAAATTGTTTGAATAAGAAAGTCAAAAATTGCAACAATAGCAATAGCACTAAAAATAACATGTTATATATATTTATTTGATATAGTGTTCATATATATTATTAAACATTATTGATGTTGTAAAGGATTGGTGATCCTACTGTCTTTTCGATTGGTGTGGCGCTTTGGGTCAACTTTGTGGATAACACCATGGAAAGCTGTGAGCCAAGATTGGAGAGAAGCTTTGAGCGCTCCCCAGCCACCTCTGCCCACAGCATCCTCCTCCTCCTCCTCCACTCCTCCCGCTCTCCTCCCCCTCGCTGTTTCCTCCTCTAGCATGAGCGTCAGTCTTGGCTCGGCCCGGGAGCTGTGCGCACAGGGGTGTCAGTTATGGAGCTGTAGGAGCGCTGCGGAGCTCTCGCCCTTCCCAAGACTGATCACATTCACTCTGCTGTAGATTCACAGCGAGCGATCGCACGGGGCCAGCGCCACCCCGACCGATTTACGCTGGATTTAACGGCGCGCCACGGAACTTTGAAACGGGCTTTCTGGACGCGGAGTTAAGAGTGTAATGAAAGGAGAAGACATATTTACACTTTAAAGGATCGTGGAAGCGATCTGTAAGGTGCTTCAGAAGCTCTTGAAGGAACCGGAGCGCGCAACATTTCCACGCGCGTTTGGACAGATCCGCATCTGTCTTTACGCGTGCTCGCTTCTGCTGTTTTTTTTTTTTTTATGTCAGTCCCGTTAGGACAGAAATCAAAAGCTGGTATAAGGCATGGTAGTGTAACCCACGGGCTGACAGACACTAGCTCAGTCCTCACTGGTGCGCTTGGATCTCATTCCTCATCCAGAAAGACACCATGAGCCCAGCGAATACTCATCTGACATTTCAGCTGGATCTGAGCGGCTACTGAGAGTTCCTACATACTCCAAATACTAAAAGAGGAGAAACTTGTCCAGTGTTTGAGAACTGAGGTGTGGAGTGGATGTGGACTATGACAGAATGAGTCCTCTAACACACCTTTTACTCTGTGGATTAGTATACTTTAACCAAGTGGATGGTGAGTTACTTTTTATGTTCCGTTCTAATAGAAAGCTTTCGCTTTGGAGTTTTAAGACTTTGCGGTTTACGAATTAGGCTACTAAGTGCGTAATTTAACTTTATTTAAACCCTTAAGGAGTTTTCCTTAATTTATATTTATTTATTTATTTTGTGGATACGGCAATGCATTTACAGCAAATTTATTTTTATTATACAGTAGGAACGCGGGGTTTTATTTTAGCCATTTCCTGGCATCACTTGGCAAAGTAAATAGTAGTTAGCCTAGTTTTACGCCGAATAAGAATGTTATGTTGCTGCGCGTATGTTTCTTTATTTATAATTATTTGTACTTGGAAGTAGAAAAATACTTGTTTGGTGTGATTTGTCATAAAATGGTTTAAACTTATGGTGTAGTTTATATTTAGCTATAACTCCAGCGTTGAAGCGGTGTGGTTAGGTACCAACTAGTGCTTTCCACAGCAGGTGCCACAGTCGCGGTAGTCTCAGAATGTGGGGTGACACCTGCTGTGAAAAGCTCCAGTGGATGCGCAAGGCGTGGCGCAAGATTGCACATATGGATCCCAAATGAGAAACATAGGGTTGCAGAATGGCAAACCGATCATTTTAGCTTATTTTAAATCATTTAGATTGTTATTTTGCAAAGAAATGGATGTACAAACATAATCCAGAATGAGGTGTTTAATCAGTCCAAGAGTATGAACCTGTATTCTGTATTCTGAAGAGCTTTCAGTATGGATATTAACTTCTGAGCTGGTGTTATTAGTTGCGTCTTCTGATATGTCTATGTTTGGTTTCATTAAACCCTCTTGCTTAGCCCGTTCTGCTTTTTACAATATTACATAAGGATTATTATTCCCGTAAAACCCACAGAGGCTTATGATTTATGTAATATTTGAAACAGCATATTTTTCTTTCCTGTTTGTGTCTTTGCCCTACATTCCCTAAGTTGCCTAAACTGCTCAGTTTTGTTGTATAGATCAAGATCAAGAGTTTAGAATGCCAATCACTACTGTCTATCTTGTAGTCTTTGATATATCATTTTTGTTGTATAGATCAACATCGTAATGGAGCTTGGAAAGCCAATCACTTCTGATACATAATCTGTCACATAATGCAACTAGATGAATAATGGACAATGAACACTTGTTAGCTTTTAATTAATCGCTAATGAAGATATCGTTAATGGTGTGAAACAAATTACTTGGTGTGTCCAGCCATTAAATCTGTATCTTAAGAGAATAAAATGAATACTTAATTATAGTGTAGGTGTGTTTAGATAAGGCAAAGTGCACTAGAAGTTGACGTGGGTTGTATTTGGAGTCTTTTCATGACATGAACAGTTCATATTTGTCTTTGAGACAGTCACACACACATTACATTAGCTGTGTCAAGAGCGCCTTTGTCCAAAAGCCTCGTTTCGCACTTAACCGTGTTTGCTTGGGTTTTTGTTTGAGCTCTTTAAAGAGAATAAGGCCGGTAGATGTTACAGTGACGGATGAGGGGCTGAGTCAGGCTACAGCTCCTGCTATTGTCCTTCCAGCTTCTGCACTTGTCTTGCTGTTTGTCTCCTGTTTTTGTCCCTGTATCTACCATGGAGCCTAGTAGTCTAGCCCAATTCAGCTCTGAAACTCCCCATTTCTGTTGCGCCCCAGCTGCCGGTTGCTAGGCGCCAGTTGAAGGCATGGCCCTTAGTTTTTGGAGGGTAAGAGGGGTGTAGGTTTTTCTAGAAGAGCCCATGAATCACCCCGGGCGAACCGTTTGCCCCATAACCCTCCTCTCTCCCAGTCCAACTGGTCTGTGAGAGGTAATCCGGCCGTTCTGGTGGAAGGAGGAGCCGGGTTTGAGGAGCAGCCCTCTCCAAGCAGACAAAAAAGGCTGTGGAGGTGCATTCAGAAAAGGCTGTGTTTGTAACAAAGCTGTTCTGAGCTTGAATGACCGTAGTCATTTGGTTCTGTTCAGGGCTGGGGTGATTAATGCTTCACGAGAGGGGAGGGGTAGGAATGGAGACTTGGGCGAAAGGAGTTTTTTGGGCTTAGAGTTAGAGAGAATGTGACAAATGTGAGGTTCTTGTTTTGATGTTGATTTGAGAAAGATCAGTTAAGATTGAGAAGTTTTATTCTACTTTGGAAGATCCTAAGCGATTGTGTCAGTCCGATTGGACCATTTAAAATGGGGAGTCTTAGGGTGTACTCTTTTCAGTTGAGAATGTAAAAACCTTGATTTTATATGATGCAGTACAGCAGAAATGCTTACTCTTTCCTGCAGTATTTTGTCCTTGAAGCTGTAGGCTCAGTGCTCTTGTCCCCATGTTCCCACGTCCCAGTTTTCTGCTATTACCCAGGGTCTGATCCCTTGGTTAACTTTGCTGCTTTTAGTAGTGTGTTGATAACCGAGAGCAGAGAACAAGACGATGCCCCACTCCCAAGCTCCCCTGGTGGAGGTGAGGAGACGTGCACCTGCCTGCCAGCAGTCCCTCGTGGATCTGCTCTGACGCCGCCGCTGTATCCGTCTGCACGCTGAAGCTTCAGTTCTGCACCGTCAGGGGAAACTAAAACCCAGACTAGAGTGTATGTGTGTCTGCAAGTCGAGACTGAAAGAGGCAAGGAGAAATATGTAACTGTAGGTAATACATTTGCAACAAAACCTTTCATTGCTCAGAGGTTGCTCCTGTATCTCGTAAAAAAAATACTTTGCTTTATTTCTCCTGAAATTCCTTAACCAAGACTTCTGATTGCAAACTTTGGTGTCTGAGCACAGTTTTTGACTTTAATTTGAGATCTGAAGATCTGGTAGAGATGAGTGTAAGATTACTTGTGTCTTTTGCTATGGAGCAATATGTGTTTAGTTTTTCTTGGTGTGTTTGATAGTACCAATTACATGAACAGGCTCAACATAATTGAATGTGATCTGTAATTAAACTTGCAGTTGCGAGGTAGGGTCTTTGCGAATGAGACGTCATAAAAGCTAGGTTTAAATGGAATTGTTCTGCACTAGTTGGCTAGGCAGTAATGCATCGCTGTCGTAATTGTGCCTCATTTTCGAAGAGAGGCCTGTGGTAATGACGCGTACGCGGCTCGAAACCACAAAGCAGCCACACTGGAGTCAGGGAGTGTTTGTGCATGTGAGGATGTGTGACTGTTTCTCAGTTTAGCGCTCAGATTAAAACAAGGATGGGCTCTCGGAGAAAGAATGTGACGGATAGCTGAAGCGAGAGAGGAGAGGATGAGTGGAGGGTGTAGGGAATCTATAATGAGGGTTAAAGTCGGGGGTCAGCGTGTGGGCACTTTGCTGACATTGTTGTAGTATCAGGCAGTAAGAGCATTGAGTATCTCAGCATGGGAGGCTGGATAGTATTACACCGCTACTGCTATACTTAGAGTATCACTTAAACACTCTAAACCTGCCTCTTCCTCCTCTGAGGATCAGCCAAATCTGTCTTATAATTGATAATTACTTCCTTTGCAAGCAACAAACGCTACGTCAAAGCCAAACTCAGCCTCTGGAAGTGCGACAGAAAAAGAACAAGATGTATTTCTCTCGTTCACAGTTTTTGTTGACAGTAATTTTGTTGATTCGCGCCACCAATGGCTGTAAATGTGAGAGTGGATGAATGACATTTAAAGGCGGCTGTTGAATCGGGAATGTGATGCAGTGGAGTAGCCATATTTTAGCAGTTTCTCTCAATGGAAATGTCACAAGCAGCACGAAGTGAGGAGATTATATACATTAGAGTTGGAAAAGAGCTTCGGGGGGATGAGACCAAAGCGTTTTCATCTGCTTGGCTCGCTCTCAGTCAAGCATGCCTGTGACATTTTCTAGAAAGAGGATGCGGTGGCGTAAGACTCGGAGCGAGGACCGTGTTCTTACTTTAATTGTTTCATTGTTCTTTAGATTAGAAAATGACTTGATGTTGCCTAATTTTGCCTCTTAGTCCTTCAAGCTAATGTAGTACTAATAAAACACTAAGAACTTAAAGTCACTTTTTTTTGCTGTGAGGTGTTTCCCCACAGTTTAATTCTTAGTTCGATTATTGGCCTTTATTTGACAAGGTAGTTCCAGTTCATAACTTTAATGACTAGGGACAATGTGCAAAACCCTCTATTGTGGTTGTATTCTTTCCAAGAAACAAAATTCCCCTGGACTTGATGACAAGATCAGTTATACATAATGTAAACCCTTCGCTCAGCACATGCACTCAGTGGTAACACTGTTGAGTTGCAAAATGCATATGGATTGTTTCCTAAAAAGTGGATAAAGCCTTTTTTAATTTAAAGGACCAGTGAAATCCGTTTTCAGACTTTTACTATCTGTTAGCTTTTATCTCTTAGAAGTTGAAGATGCGTGCATTCCTTTTTTTTTCTTCCAGAAAATGGACCAAAAGTATTGATTGCTAGTTGTAGATGGTTTCCCAGCCTGGCCAACTTGGTCTCCTAATCTGACCAGTTGAAAACTGTCTAAATTATCAAAAATACTAAAGAAATCTGGACTTCAGATTTCCCTTCAGTAAAGCAATGGGCACACACATTCCCTAGTTTCCTAGTCCCAGACTGCCAGTCAGAAAGGAAACTACAGTGCGATAAGTATTAGGGACAATTTCTCTGGCTAGAGATTGTTCTTTGGAGATAGCGCCCCGGCCTTTATCTTTCTCTCCATTTGACAGTCAACAGACTCGACCGAACACAGTTTGCTCAATCCACTGACTTCTTCAGTCCACAAAGTCATGTTTGAGAAAGTGTCATTTGCTCTTTCATCCGTTGGCTTCACCTTGCCCTCGTTTAGTTGTCTCTCGGCAGCTCTTAGATAAGAAGGGATCTGTGTCAAGGCTGAATGACTCAACACAACATAACACAAACAGATAAGAGGAACGCACACACACAGAGCGTGGTAAAGCCCAGATAAAGAATTTAAATGAAATTCAGCTAACGCTATTTTTTCCGAATAATCAAATCCCAGAGCTGTGGTTTTTCCCTTTGGTCCGGGACTCGCTCCAGCCTGTGCCTGATACGTATGAGACGCTGCGGAGAAGACAGTGAGATTAAAAGCAGCTCTGCCGGTCATGAAAATGGATGAGGCTCAGCCGCAGTGGAGCAGCTGAAGACAGAGAGACTGCCCGGCACTCCAAAGCGCATCCGTCATGCGCGTCAGGGCAGTAATGCAGAGAAGAGCAGTGCAGGGCAGTGTATAAAATCTTCCACGCTGCCACCTTCACTCTCATGCATCACGGCACGCGCTGACTGCTGCGCTTCGGACCGCCCGCAGCGTGCACGAGACCAGGCCTTTTGATTATAACAGAGAAAGTTTCACTGAGGAGATTTTATAACTTTGCTGAACTAGGAACTTTGTGTTATGAGTTTGAGGCAAGGTTAGATTCAGCCAGGATTAGAAAGAGCTTTGAAAGTTGACCTTTAGGGTTGCTGTACAACACTTGTGAAGTCCACTTAACAGTCTAAATTATAGGTTTAGATTTAGGATAGTATATTTAAATTCAGTGGTTTTTCTGACCAATTTAGAATCACAATTGAAAGCTGAAACTTGCTGAGGTTTAGAAACTGGTTTTGACGGGATAGATTTGGGTTTGATTCAGAAATTTTGGATTGTAGATCATTGTAGATGAAACTGGGTTTCAATTCCTTGTGTTCAAATTGTTTGCATTTAATTGTAAATAGTAATTCTTGGAATCTGGATTGTAGATTTAGATTCAAGATTTCATCTTAAAGTTTAGCTGAAGTTGAATTGACGATTGTAGATTGTGATTTAGGGTTGTTGGACAAGACTTGTGAAGTTAAGTCCACTTAACAGTCTAAATTATAGGTTTAGATATAGGGTAGTGTATTTAAATTCAGTGTTTTTACAGTCTGATTTATATTCACAATTGGAAGCTGAGATTTACAGAGGTTTAGCAACTTGTATGGATGGATAGATTTGGATTTTGATTCAGAATTTTAGATTCACATTCCAGGTCTTAACTGTAGATAAAATTGGATTTCAATTCCATGTTGTGTTCAAGTTTGTGTTTACGTTTAATTGCATACACCCAGTTTTGGAATCAAGATTGTACATTTAGATTCAAGATTTCAACTCATAGTTTAGCTGAAGTTAGATATCAATCTTTAGGGATCGTAGATTGTGATTTAGGGTTCTTGCACAACACTTATGAAGTTAAGTCCACTTAACGGTCTAAATTACAGTACAGATTTACATTTAGAGTAGTATATTTAACTTCAGTGTTTTTTTAGTCAGATTTAGATTCACAATTGAAAGCTGAGACTTACTGAGGTTTAGAAACTGGTTTGGCTGGATAGATTTGGGTTTTGATTCAGAATTTTGGATTTACGTTCCAGGTCTTAATTGTAGATGAAATTGGGTTTCAATCCTGTGTTGTGTTTACATTTAATTGTATACACTTAGTTTTGGAATCAGGATTGTATGTGTAGATTCAAGATTTCATCTCATAGTTTAGCTAAATTTGGATATTAATTATTACGGTTTGTAGATTGTGATTTAGGGCTATTGTACAACACTTCTGAAGTTAAGTCAACTTAAAAGTCTGGATTGTATGTTTACATTTAAATTCAGTGAATTTGAATTGAAAGCTGAGATTTACTGAAGTTCAGAAACTGGTTTGACTTTCTAGATTCAGGTTTTGATTCAGGATATTGGATTAACATTCCAACTTGTTTTTGTACATTAAATTGTGTTTTAGTTCTATTTTGTGTTTAAATTTCAGTTTCAGTTCAGTTACTTCTAGATACAGTCGGTTTCTTGTAGTTACACTAAGATACTATTAGTTTCGAAAGCAGGATTGTAGGTTTAGATTCAAGATTTCATCTTATCGCTTAGCTAAAGTTGGATATTAATCGTTTCAGTTCAGTTACTTGTAGATACACTCAGTTACTTGTAGTTACACTCAGATACTATCAGTTTTGAAAGCAGGATTGTAGGTTTAGATTCAAGGTTTCAACTTATAGCTTAACTAAAGTTGGATATTAATCGTTGCGGTGTTATTTGTAGAGAAGTTTCCAGGTAATGATATCAGACAGTGGCTCTTCAGCACAGCTGCATAAATGTTTTCTCTCAGCAAACAACTCTTGAAATCCGTGTTTGGTTTCTTGGGCAAAGTCCATGTGAAGCTCAGGCATGACTTTTGTTGGTTACCTGAGTCTGTTGATGACCTTTCGTATACATAGCTGAGGTGAATTCGATAAGGCAGTGCATCCGTCATGAATCCGACCTGGCTGATAACACATTGAGTCATCAGCTGAATCTACTTGAATTCCCTGAATATGTCCATAATATGCAATACTTCCTATAATTGGTTTCTTGTTCTTGTCTTTACCATAAATATAAGGTTCTTATCTTGTAGAGCAGACCCTAAAAGCTCATCTTTGTACCCTCTGAGTTGTTCAGATTAAGCCTTCTATGAAATGAGACTTATAAATCTCACCTGAGCTGCTTTGGCTTACTAAGAAAGACTTGGGCTGATCCCAGGGCTCAGGCGTTTCATTAACTTGCATTCCAGGCACACTGTATCTTTCACTATACCTCCAGTCTATACCTCAATTCAGCTGGGACCTGCGGGCAAAGACTGCAGCCAAATCAGTGACATGCCCATGTGTTTAGCAGCGGCCGCCCACATCTTCTGCAATAAAACTGCCTCCTCTCAACTCTGGTGACTAATGTGGCCACCTAAAGGAGTTTGTTCTTTCATTCTCTTCAAAAACATATAGGGTTTGTTTATTTTCTGCTCTGTTGACTTTGGACCATGAACTGTGAGGTTGGAAGGTAAAGACATTACTGTATGCTTTTTATGTCACGCCACAAAGCCGTCACTGCTGTTCAGAGCCGTTCAAAGATCAGCCGTCACCAGGACGCAAAGAATGAGCGAGGTTTGCCACAGAACACCTGTGTGTGTGTGTGTGTTCATTAGGGTGTGGGTGCATATGCACACACACAAAGCCCTACATAGCTCTGATGTTAGCACACACATGCTGTTATAAAAGACCTGGCACCACAATATTTTCAAAAAGTCAAACAAACTCACACCTGCGGGAGCCCATTTCAAAATGTCCATGCTGACCTGACCCACATTATTTTACAAGACAATCCTAGCATGTTAAATAGATGTTGAATAAATATGTACAAAAAGTGTGTGACAACAAGGGCTTTCAACTAGTGCGTAAAACAATTGTTTGGCTATTAGTAGAGAATCATCTGCACACATGTCATTTCTTTGTTATTGTTAGTGATTGTTTACTATGGCTAGTTGACAAGGCTTTGTTCTAAGCTTATTAAAAGTATTAAACTACAGCTTGCCCTGGACAATTGTGAAATCCAACGAACTGCACCAAATTGAATTGTTGAAACGCCATAAGTGTGCAAAGAGTAGGCCTAACATCCCTGAAAACATCACACCCGGCCCTTCATAAGGGCCAGACCTTAGAATCCTTTTAACCATTCATCAGCCTGAGAGAAAAAAGAAAGTTGATGTGAATGCAGAAGAAAGGAGGGAGTGAAAGAATGAAAAGGAACGGTTTGAGGCGCTGGCGAATGTGTTGATGAGGGTTGCTGCCCTTCTCTGCACATGGAATTCTGTCTTCCACGCCTTCCCTTTTCTCTCTCAAGGCCCTGACAGGTCATTTCCTGATGGGAGAGAGCGATAGAGGGAAGACTGCTGATAGAAAGCGGCAGACGGAGATGGAGGGAAAGAGAACTCGTATCCTGTGAGGAGAGGTGCGGGGAAAGATTTGAGAATGAAGGAGACAACTTGACAGGAAGTAAAAGCCACTGAAGTATAAATATGTACAAAGCCATTATCTTTGATTATTAAATTCTCATTCCTCCAGTTGTGTCTATTTATATCTCACCGCAGGAGCGGACTTGAGAAGCGTACACTGATACAAAGTCAATAACTCACTGCAGGGGAAGAGTGTGTGTAAAAGAAAGAGAGATACATAGGAAGGCAATATCTGGAAACATTCCTTTTTTTCTGAAGAGGAATATAGGCTTCCTGGAATTATCAGGCTCACTCGTGTTTGCTTTCCACGTGTATGTCTGCGCAGATGGAGAAAGGTCAGATAGCGCACTGCTCAGGTTTACCGGGGTTTGTTTTGCAGTTTCATCTGAGATAGGTTTTTTAAGACTTACCGGGCAAAGTTATTGTGCGTCCAGACCTCTGTGGGATGCCGAAGGGCAGGAGTTGTGTGTGTGTAGGGTGACAGGGTGGCGACATGATGAATCTTCAAGGGCGTGCCTGTCTGTGCGAGGTTGTGCCGTGAGTATTCAGAACTATGTCTGAAAGCATCCAGTAACATCATCCCTGTTTCCCCACAGACATTTTTATATTTTCCACTGATGACATGATGAACGAGTCGCTGTCAGACTAGCCCGAGTGAAGATATTCATCTCAGAGAGAGAGAACTTCCAGTGCCTGGAATTGAAGTATAACCTGAATCAGGGTTAAAGGGCCTCCATAAAACTCAAACCCTGCCAGCAATTCAGTTTTTCATGTTTGTTTGTGTGTTTGCTAAGTTTTCCGAACAAATTCACTTTGTTTCCCACAAGATTTGACAAGACTAGAACAGGGATGTGGTTTGAAACAGGGTTGTGTTGAGGCAGCAAACAGGATGCAGAACTGCAGTTTGGATTTAAATGTAAGGAAATAGAATTAAAATTCATTTAAATTCAAAGAAGTTAATGTCACTTTTTATATAGATATTGTTTGTCAAAATTAGCCAAATGCAAGGATGTATAGATAGATGGATAGATAGATGGATGGATGGATGGATGCATATATGATGGATTGATGGATGATGGATGGATGGATGGACAGACAGACAGACAGATAGACAAATAGATGATATATGATAGATGGATGGTTGAATAATGGATGGATGGATGGATGGATGCATATATGATGGATGGATATATGATGGATTGATGGATGGATGGATGGAAAGACAGATAGATAGACAGATAGATGGATGGATGGATGGATGGATAGATGATATATGATAGATGGATGGATGAATAATGGTAGGATGGATGGATGGATGGATGGATGGATGCATATAGGATGGATGGATGGATGGACGGATGGATGGACAGACAGAGTCAGATAGATAGATAGATAGATAGATAGATAGATAGATAGATAGATGCATATTGGATGGATGGATGGATTGATGGATGCATATATGATAGATGGATGGATGGATGGACAGACAGACAGATAGGTAGACAGATGGAGGGATGGATGGATTTATGATATATGATAGATGGATGGATGAATAATGGATGGATGGATATATGATGGATTGATGGATGGATGGACAGACAGATAGACAGATGGATGGATGGATGGATGGATGGATGGATGGATGGATGGATGGATGGATGCATATAGGATGGATGGATGGATGGATGGATGGATGGACAGACAGATAGTCAGACAGACAGACAGATAGATAGATAGATAGATAGATAGATAGATAGATAGATAGATAGATAGATAGATAGATAGATAGATGTATATTGGATGGATGGATGGATATATGATGGATGGATGGATGGATGGATGGATGGATGGATGGATGGATGGATGGACAGAGACAGATAGATGATAGATGGATGGATGGATGCATATAGGATGGATGGATGGATATATGATGGATTGGATGGATGATGGATGGACAGACAGACAGATGGATGGATGGATGGATGCATACAGGATGGATGAATGATGGATGGATGCATATAGGATGGATGGATGGATGGATGATATATGATAGATGGATGGATATATGATGGATTGGATGGATGGATGGACAGACAGATGGATGGATGGATGCATACAGGATGGATAGATGGATGGATGGACGCATATAGGATGGATGGATGGATGATATATGATAGATGGATGAATATTGGATGAATGGATGGATAGATTGACAGACAGACAGACAGACAGAAAGATAGACAGACAGATGGACAGACAGGCGGACAGATAGACAGACAGATAGATAGATAGATAGATAGATAGATAGATAGATAGATAGATAGATAGATAGATAGATAGATAGATTTGAAAGCAGTCGCTGCCATTTTGACCCCATTCTTTCAGTCTCAACTTTCTTTTCTGCTACTTAAAATATCATAAATAAAAAAACAAGGAAAGCATTTTCTCGTGTGTATGCTCGGCGAACCATGAATGATTTTCTACTGTGACGTTCCTTCAGGCGCATACTAATTCAATTAACGTTAATCCGCATCAAAATCCGGAGATAACCATTCGTCAAACGGTGACCTCTTTCCTCGCCTTTTATTTATTGCCAATGAAACAGTGCAATTAGAACACCTTTGGGACGTTGCCCGTAGTAACCTCTGATCACAGCTCCACACATACACACACACACAATAAGTGATGCATCCTCTGGGGGCTTTCTGGCCTTGCTGCACTGGGTGGGTAGCAGCTCTGGCTATTGATTTGGACCGTGGGCTGATGAATCTCAGGGGAACCAATAAAAATAATTACGAAGAAGATCATCAAAGCTCCCAAGCCTTCTGCTTTGCACATGAATAAATGCGTGGCAGAGCTAATAGAAGAGCGGTGGAGTTGGCATACGTGGTCATCTGTGCACAGAAGAACATTTTATTGCTCAGAGGTTTTATTGGTTCTCAGTTATGTTTCTTTGAAGTATCAACCTCGACTCGTTTCACCTAAAAACACTTGGGGGAAAATATAAATGTAGAGCTATATTTATGTAGAGAAGCTTGGATAATTTGGTAACTGATTTGAACACAGTTTGCGATCTTTTATGAAACTCTTGGGTTAGTTGTTTGAGACTTCTTAGATCACAGGAGAGTTGTGATAGCCTCCATTTGTTCTCAATGGTGCTTCCAAGAAACAGTATGAGATTAAAGAGGTCCTATTTGTGGGTGAGGAGATGCAATGACTGCTATGCTATGATTCAAACTACTATTTCTGTCCTCCACCATCCATTAAGTGGTGGCAAGATATGTACAAGGATGAAATTAGTCCTATCCCCATGCAGGAGACAAGAGGGAGGTTCTGCAAGTGAGCTATTGTTCTTAACCAGCCTGTAAACAATGACTAACATGACAGTTCACCCCCTCTAGGCTTTCTCATCCATAGAAAGCACATCCTCCTCCTCGACTGATTCTCTAGGCTGCATATGGCGAGGAGGAGGAGAGGAACACAGGCTTTAGGAAACTTGGGGGCAGATGATACAATTTCCATTTTTCTTTTTTTCTACTAAAAAATACTTTCTGGAAAATGTATGTATATAAATTGCATCAGTGCATTACATTTTGTATCAAGAATGATTATGAATGTATGAATCAAAATCGATTGGATTGTCGGCAGTTTCTCTCACGGTTTTCCACGCATCGTGTGTGCGTTCCCCAGCCCAAATGTGCGTGCATATGCATATATGCCCTTGTGTGTGTGTGGGCTGGCTGGGGGGTCCGAAGAAAAGAGGAAATGGTTCTTTGAATGGTGTGCGCTCAGAGACATAGTAAAGAGCACTCTCCCAGGCGGCCAAGAGCACTTGATTGTACAACAAGCAATGATCGCATTAAGAGAGGGCAGCAGGAAGAGAGAGAGAGAGGGAAACAAAGAGACAGAGAGTGGGAAGGAAATAAATTGACTTTGCCAGTGGCTTAGTCTGCTGATGGGAGAAAATATAGAAAAAATTACTTTTTCATTTTCATGTGCTACATCCACAAGTGCGTTAGGGGTAATGGAGTGTGTGTGTGTCTGCCTGTATGATTGACCCTGTTATAGCGGTCACTATAAAAACAGGTTTTACAATTTCAAGAGTGGAAAATAGCAAGGTTTGCCTGTTGTATATCTACAGAGGTCAAAAAACAGCATTTCTTGCTCAATACTAGTTAGTCAAGAAAAAGAATGCGCTCCATATATGCTATGACGAGAATAGTATTCCTTTTTATCGCTTTATCCTCTATCTGTTTTCATATTTCCTTCTGTTCCTCACTTAACAGGGAAAAGCACAATTTTAGAAGCATCTGCTGAGCAAAATTTCTCCCTGGATAAAAAGACGAAAGAAAAAAATACAGCGAGCAGATGGTGCCTCAAGGTTCAGACGATTAGAGGTTGCAGATTGGAATACAAATTGGATTAAAAGAAATTAGACTAATAAAAATTGAATCGCATGGCAAGTGCAAGCATATTCACCTCAGTCATGTAAAAGTCTCTGCCAGTGGCTGTCGATTAGAAGCTAAACAGATGCTCCAGTGAGATAGCAGTTAATATATGTGTGTATATGTGCGTTCTTGGCCGACATCGTCGCCCCATCATCCTCTTATCTCTGCCCACCCCGTTTATCAATGTCATAATGTTAATTAGTGGTTTGTTCATTTAGTCACAACATCAAACTTGATTCTGATTGCTGAAAGCGGGACATAAACATAAATTGGTATGTGTATTAATTGATTCTGGATTTTATGGATACACCAAGGTTGCATCAGGTCAAAGTACGTGCCACGATCTTAAATAAGTTTGACACCTCAGTTTTAAAGGATGCAGACTGCCAAGAGAAAGGGAGAAGGAGAAATGCGAGAGGCAGTGAGAGAGAGCAAAATCAGTGTATCTGCAAACTTCAGCAGAGCTCGGTTTCATAGTATGCAGCACAGCTTAAACATGAAACCTGGAGGGTACAGGATAAGATCTAGCCCCGTCAGTAGCTAGTCCCTTGTGTGACCCCCAAGTCTGCTCTGGGTCCTGTGTGTGGCCTCACTTAGACAGCAGATAGCTGGAATGATCACTAATCAATGAGAGGGAAATGGCAGGAATTAGCACAAATTAGGTGAAGTGGGAGTCCTCGCTCCCTTAAATAGACTCCGTACTGCACTGCGGGAGAGAACTAACCTTTAGAGCACACCAACACATGCTAGACTCAGCAAAACATAGTTCCGTAGTAACAAACAAGTTTGCGTCTCTGCTATGCAGCGTGGATCTAACATTTAGCAGTGATCCTAAACACCCTAAACAAATGCTCTTTTTTACTGCAGCTCCATACGTCAGCAACCGAAAGAGTTTAGCACCGCAGTGAACTCTTGTACATCAGCACTGCACACCTGCCGTCCCGAGAGAGGACAAGGCCACCTTCAGCTCAAGCTAGCTGCTGGGGCTCTCATAACGTAGGAGGTCCGTCCTGCACTCTGCAGTGGTTTATGTTGAACAAACGGCTAGCGAGCAGCTGTTTTAGCAGTGCTAAACAAACAAAGCTGCACAGAGCTATGTGCTGATCATGCTAGCATGCTACTCTCTCGGGAGGTTTAGCCACTAGCGGTGTTTTGAAAAAGCTAATGAACAAACATATTGTGCTTCATTTGTAGATGTACCTTCTTGGTTTTGTTAGTAATCATGCATGATGCTCTTTTTTTTAAACTTGGTCATTAGATGCATGACATATTTCTTATACTGAACAATCTCATGCTAAAATCATATCCCTTTTGCATATCCCCTTTGCAGTCACTCCTAGTGTTAAGCGATTCAAATCCCTGAAAGAAGTCAAAAATCAGCATTTGCAATCTCAAGGGTGTTTCCAAGCTAGCCATGTGCTATTGAAGCGTGTAAAGCTTACAGCATTCATCTGATGGCAGCGCTGGCGGCTCGGGCTTAGCATCTCTTTTTGGCCAGGTTTTGGGGGGATCAGGAGCCGCTTTTGTCCCGCTTTGGCCCGTGCCTTAGTGATGTAAATGCAGGGTGGCCTCTGGCTCCTTATCTCTAGGGTTAAGGCTCACACTGCTCTTTCCACAATCTATTATCATAAGGGCCAGACTCCTAGCGTGGGCTGCTAGCGTTATCCATACCAAATGCAGGGCCATGCAGGGGAACGTTCAGGGGATTAGCATTTTAACACAGTGTGAGTCTAAACCCCTGAACCTCTCTGTCACAGAGGGCAAGTCCCCAATGGCTTGCCAGCTCACTATGTGGCACCCTAAATTAGTGGGCTGGATCAGAGAGCTGGGTTGTGTTTTTGACATGGCTTTTCTTGGCTTAGAAACATTGCTTTTGTATGCTCGGTGAACAACTGGCAGTAGAGATAAAGGATTGTTTTAAGGGAGTGTTTATTAAGAGTTTCCCAACAGTTTTTCTGGCTTAAAGAAAATGTTAGATTGTGATTGCCAAGACCAGAGGTGTCCAGTCCTGCTCCTGGAGGACCACAGTCCGGAAGAGTTTAGCTCTTAAACACACTTGAACCTAATCAAGGTTTCCAGCATGACTAGTAGCTTCCAGACAGGTGGAACAGGATTGTACACCCCTGGCTAAGACTAATGCTAATTGGCTTGTTGCAGTCTTGAAGAAGCTACATCATGTTAAACATAAATGTAAGTAAGGTTAAACATGACAGTTCTTCCTCTTCCTTCGTTTCCCCAGGATCCCGTCTACGGCAGGAAGATTCTCCACCTCGGATCGTAGAACACCCCTCCGATCTGATTGTATCCAAGGGCGAGCCAGCCACCCTAAACTGCAAGGCGGAGGGGCGGCCCACCCCTACCGTAGAGTGGTACAAAGATGGAGAACGAGTTGAAACTGATAAAGATGACCCTCGATCCCACCGCATGCTCCTTCCCAGCGGCTCGCTCTTCTTCCTGCGTATCGTACACGGCCGTCGAAGCAAACCTGATGAGGGGGCGTACGTTTGTGTGGCACGCAACTACTTGGGGGAAGCAGTCAGTCGAAACGCCTCGCTGGAAGTAGCATGTAAGTATGCGATTTCTTTAATTACTGTCTTGAGTAACAAGCAGTGTTGGAGTACTTGTTTTTTCCATGAACTCTGGACTGGAGTAATGCAACTGCAATTAGATTCTGCTTTTAGAATCCCACAACATTTGCCGCACAGAATTTGATATTGGCCGATATTGCATTGCATCGGATGGATTTTGGAAAATCCCTAATTTCTCTTGTCCCAAACAATCAGTGGAACCACTCTTCTGACTTTAATTAGCCAACTGCAAAATATATTTTAGCAAGTCTTAGATGTATCAGTACAACGGTTTCGGTACAACCTGCCAGACATGTAGACTGGAAAATGGAAATGATAGGGCATTGCAAGTAAATGCAGAGTGACAGACTCAGATGAAAGAGCATGCTAGGTGTAGAAGAGAGGGTGTAGATTCTACACAGGAAGGCAGAAAATCTGGAACGGGGGCTTATTGACAACCTATAGATGGCTTCTGCTTTGAAGATGGGTCTCTCCTGGGTTGACTTGCATTTTCAGAGAGAGCACATCCCTTGGGATCAAATCCCAAAGCTAATCAGAGACCATTATGAGTGACAGCAACCCTGTCCTCCTTTGCTTTTCTTCTAGCCAATGAGTATGCTATTTTAACGATAGGCCGTTTTGCTGATTAATGGACTGTTGTAGCCCAGAAACCCTTTGCTAGTCAGACCTTGTGCATATTGTCTTGGGAGTTTGCGATCTTTGTGATTAGTGAATACATTTTAGCATCTAAAGGCATAAAAGCTAGCTACAGTAGCTTCGCAGATATGCCAAAGCAAAAGTCATTAGAGATTAAGGAGTATTGGTCTTGCTCCGCCGGGTTTGTAGTCTAGACCTGAAGTCTAAGTGAGTTGCTATCTTGAAGTCTGTTTCAACCCCAAGCTGATCAATACTGCGGCCTCTCTTATGCATTGTTATGAAAATAGGAGCAATCCATCATGAAATAAGGATATGATGATAAATATTGAATGAATGGATAACTAAATTGGCTCTGTGTGTTGCCGCCAAGACCCCGCGCAGTAATGAGAGGGTGTGTGTGTGTGTTTAGCTGTTGGAAAGGGTAACTCTAGATGAAGGGATTGTGGGAAGGTTTCGAGAGCCAGTAAATTTTGAATACTGCTGCATTTTCTATTTTTAACCTGTAATTGATGATACAGGACAGTGATTTGGGTTAAAGGATAGAAACGTGGAGATGATTTTTGCGTTTGCATTTAGTTTTACTTTCGAGCTACCAATTGCGGGAAGCTTTTCAGTAATGTAAGTGATGATACGCAACTGCGTTTTGGGTTATAGGGTATATATAGAAGGGTATAAAAGCAGTTTCTGTGTGTGTTGTTTTCACTCGTGTAGCTGGCAGGGGGTGTGTGTTTCCTCTGATCCTCTCAGCTCTTCCGAGGCGGTGGCGGCGGCCCCCAGGTGCTAACTGTGTGACAGCAGCTTGATCTATCGATCGCACTAAGAGGGGTCTCCTCGCCTAAATGAAAATTCATGAAAAATTGATGAAGTCCCGATTATTCCTTTTTTTTCTTCTGCTAGCTCTTGTATCTCTCTCTTTCACTTCCCCCTCTCTGTTCTCGCTAGCGATCTACGTTTCCAGCATGGCGCTAAATCAGATGCTGTGTCTGAAACCTAATCTAAAAGGGCACTGTTTTGTGAATGAAGGTAACTCATAAGGAAACAAGACACTTGTAGGGTTTCCAAGACACTATAACGTTGACATGACCAAGCAAATATTTAGTAGTTAAATGTTGATTCAAACGCTTCCTACCTCTGTATACAGCCTGCAAAGGCAGCATTTCTTCAGGTTAAGACACAGTCTGAGCTGACTAGAAGAGTTTAAATGAGCTGTTGGATGTTTTATGACTTTCAGGTGAGAGGTGAAGGGTCGTAAGGTTAGCGGGACAGTGGATACCAAACCTACAGCAGGAAAGAGCAAGAACTGTACTTAGACGAGACCCCTCAGCTGTGTTACGTTACCCAATTTCCACTCATAAAACTTCTCTTTACTGGTGAGTGATCACAGAAGTGAAGCCAATCTAAACCGATACAGCTCATGTATCGCTCCAAGCAAAATATGTTTCATCTGTCACATCGTAGAAATATTCTGAAGCGGCGCTGTTTTCTCAAGAAGTAAATGTTGATTTTATAGCCAGCTGTGTATATCTGATCTATATGAAATACTCCCAGACTCACATACGTATAAAACGTTCACCTCCAAAACAAACAGCTGACCTTCAGTGACAAACTGAAAAATGTGCCGAATGTTCCAGACTGTTTTGTGACGTTCGTTTTAAGGGTTACAAGACCAGTACTTTTTCATCTTCGCGTCACAAGTCGTCTCCTGTTGCGATATATGGTTCCGTCTCTCCCTCCTTCTCGTATGGGGTCAGTCCGCACCCCCGCGAGCCGAATGAACGGCTCTGTTGAAACAGATTGCAGGCAGGCGTTCGCCGTGGACCACTGGAGCTGCCCGATCAGAGAGACCCCAAGCTGGGCTGCAGGAAGCAAAGAGAGGCCTGTGAAAGGAGCTCGCTGCATTATTAATAACGAGGCAGATTGCAGGGAGGTGTCTGCTGAAGCAGGATTATCTCAAACGCTAGTCTTTAACAATTGACCATTAGTAATGTCACAAAGAAGACACACAGATCTTGTTACAGACGTTTGTGTCCTAGAGAATTTAAAGCGGTGGTGCGAAAGGGTTAATTTTGTTGCTATGATAATGCAAGGCGCTCATCTGTCTCAACACAATACTTTGTTTAACATAAACTTGGGGTTTAGTGAGTTTCAAACGGCCTTTTTTCATTTAAAGGAACCGAACATGTCTTTCCACTTACCTCAATATAAACGAATCCCTTTTCTGTCATTTACAGGGTCTTAATTAAAGCCTAAGAAGAAAAAAAGAGTGGAAAAGGTGCTGACAGGCCACAGGGAGTGATTGGCTGAATCCCAATTCGCATACATCTACTGTAGCCTAAAGGCACATACTTTGTTGGTGATGCACACATGCTTGAAATATATGAAGTACATATATGGCTTTTTTCTTGGTATTACAGTGTTTACACTTTTCAGAGAGAACTTTTCAGCCTCCTGTATGAATGGCTTTGTTGTGTCTGTTAAGCTGGGGCTTTTTAACATTAAAGGGAACCCCTGGTATTAAGACTTGAATGACTTTATATAACTTAAATGATGTCTTTGAAATATGTAGTAGAAAACCCATGAAAGAACCCATTGTTTTAAACATATTTTTGGACTATGGGGGGCGCCATTATTTCGATTATGTAAAATGGTTGCACTCTGTGAGCTACTGCCGCTACCTGTTGCTATTTGTACCGCAACACAACTCGGCATACACAATTTGGAAAATAAAATATTGATACAATGACCACAGCTACTGAAAGAGTTTACAGGTTGCAATGGATGTAGCTAAATGTAGGCTCCCAGATAGCACACGTACATCTGCAAGATGCCTGTTAAAGATCACTTGATCTGGAAAGCATCTGCTGCATACAAACATCTGACAGACATCTGTAAGAAGTCAATTTTACATACATTCTATAATAAAAACATGTTAAAGACATCTAATAGATGTCTATTTGACATCTGATAGGAAACGTCCAATAGACGTATTGCAGATGAGCAAACACTCGCAAAATACGTCTTGTAGATGTAAATGCAGACGTCAAGTAGACATCTCCGTGATGTACGTGTGCTATCAAGGCTTAAACCAAATGTTGTACCATCGATTTTCCCCACAAGGAGTCTAAACGCCCCCAGATATCATGTTAAATACACGCCAAGAAACTCCTTTGTTGGGTGCGCCATTTTGACGGTCTGCATGTTTACATCCTGCCAGGATGGCATCTAGCGTTTCTTGTCTCTGCCATTTATAAGCTCTTTCAGTAGCTGTCGTCTACTACAGGCCTCAAAGACATGGGCTAAAGTGGAGAGAACAAAGACGCAGGTCTTTAGTAAGTTTTATTTGTCCACAGGCATCTTCCCATTCGTTTCTCCTCTTCTTATCGCTAGGAAAGGAGTGAAGACATCGCCCTTCGATACAAAATGACAAACTTGTCACCCTTCGATACAAAATGACAAACAAAAGCCACAAAATGTGTCATTGTATCAGCATTTTATTTTCTGAGTTGCTTATTCCGAGTTGTGTTGCGGTAAAAATAGCAACCATTCCACGCCATTGAAATAATAGCGCCCCCTATAGTCCAAAATATGTATAAAATGATGTGGATTTTTAAAATAATGTAAATCTTTCATGGGTTTTCTACTACATATTTCAGTAAGAGACATCATTTACGTTATATTAAGCCATGCAAGTCTTTATAAAAATAGCAACTAGGCTAACAAAGATGTCTTAATCTGACTTTATTTTTTACTTATCTCAGAAAGCTTTTATATACTCTTACCCTGTTTCTCTATGATATATATGATGGATACATTTTGGTCTAGGCCGCACCCTGTGGCGCTTCTTGCTTCTGGGAAAGATATTTTGTTCTTTTGTTGCTATTTTTCCTTTCTCTGTGTCTTTATGTCTCTCTCCCACTCGCTCTTTCTGTTTCCCTCTCATGGTCTTTCTCGTTCCCTTCTCGGGATAAACTGGGTCAATGAGCAGGTTCATAAATCATTGTGAAGACTATGTCAGACTGAGGCAAGCCCTGCTTTGAATAAATTTGCCAAAGTGGCGAAATCTTTGGTTGTAGCTTGTGTACGGGCGCTATGTGACAAGCCACACACCTGGGGCGCACAGTCATCCAGGAAAATGTTAATTAGCCCCCCCTATCTCTTCTCAGGTGGAGAGGTGTGTGTATTATAAATCCGAGGGCAACAAGCTTGTTGAACACGGGGGCATTAATTAAGGGTATAAGGTGTGAATGTGTGCGTGTTTGTGTCTGCTAATGGTCTGCGCTAATAACAATGTGAAAGTGTGCATGTACTTCGGGTTTTGGCGACAAAAAGTGCTGTTTCGTTCACTTGTAACCTTTAAAAAGTATGCAAATTAGGGGAAGGGTGAAACAGATGTCGTTGCCGGTTTGTTAAAAGGCCACCAGCCAGGGATTGGCTGGCGTGTTTGAAAAGGTTCTTTTGATACGCTTTAGCGTGGCACTTCAGCAATTAAGAGTATCGTTAGGAAGCATTTGGAAGTGGTAAGATGAAGTAATTAGTGGAAAAATGGTGCTTTCTTGTGTTAAGCTTTTCTGTTGCATCTCAAGCTGTTTGACTGTGTGTCCGGCATCAGTAAAATCTAAAAAGGATAGAAATAATTGGACACAGCTAGAAGGAGTGGATGGCATGAACAATATATTGTATATATTATATATATATAT
>JAHKKF010519857.1:1229-28657 GCA_019740295.1 Labeo calbasu | reverse complement strand
GGGAGTTGGACAATGAGCCTATTTTCAAAAAAAGTGGAGTGTTCCTTTAAGTTACTGCTTACTTTGCATTTGTACAAGTGTTGTGTAGTTATAAATAGATATTTTCCTCTGTATAACATGATGTGAAAATGTCATCATCGTATTTTTACATTCATCTTCTGTGACTTCTCCACTTAAAACGATATTTATGCCGCATACACATGCGCACGCACACATACACACACACACACACAAACTATACACACACACACACACTTCTCTTCTAAATGATTGACCTTTTTCCCTATGCTGTGGTTCTGGCCGCTCCACAGATGAGGTGTGCTTTACGTGCGGTTGAGTGTCTGGAAGATTCTGGAGATCTGGAGCATGACGGGACCTGTCTCAGGATCGTTCATCCACTGCGTGCTGTTCAGCGGGTTCTCCAGCATGTCCTCGAATGCTGCAAAGCCAAGATAAACACGTCTCAGCCACATCCAATCAACAACTGACAAAGAATGGACTGAGTCTACTTGAAAATACAGTTTAGTTTGTTTAGCTGAATGATTCAACAGTTGTCTTGGATTTCAAAACATTTTAATAAAAAAAAAAATCACATTAAAGACGTTAACAAATATATTTAAGTGAAAAATATATTTATGAATCCTGTAGGTCATCTTGTAGCACATGGTGTTATCAATGCCAAGGTCATTGGTTCGATTCCCTGGGAACACATGCTGACAATAACTGCATGGTTGGAATAATTAAAATTTGCAATTGTTCTGAAAAAAGTTTCTTATGCTCACCAAGATATATAAAATATATTAAAAACTGTAATATTGTGAAATGTTCTTACATTTTAATAACGTTTTATTGTATTATATTTTAAAATGTTACAGTATTTATTGCTGGTGCCCAAGAAATGCTGAAAACAGTCTTCACTGCTTAATATTTTTTTGTGGAATCTGTGATACATTACCATTCTAATGTTTAGGTTAAGAAAAAAATAAAACTTTTATTCAACAAGGACACATTAAATTGATCAAATATGACAGCAAAGACATTTACAATGTCACAAAAAGTCCTATTCAAAGCATCCTGAAAAACATACATCACAATTTCCACAATTTCTTGAGCACCAAATCAACATTTTAGAATGATTTCTGAAGGATCATGTGACCCTGAATACTGGAGTAATAATGTTGAAAACTGAGCTTTACATCACATAAATAAATTACATTTTAAAATATATTAAACAGAAAATGGTTATTTTAAATTGTAATAATATTTCACAACACTACTGATTTTACTCTTTTAATCACATAAATTAAGCCTTAATGGGCAAAACAAACATCTTTCAAAAACAATAAATAAATCTTAATTATTCCAAACTTTTGGCCACTTGTGTAAAGAAATAAAATAAGTAAGAAGAAAATGCATTCAAATATAAAGTTACACAGTGTAGACACCTTTAAAGAGCAGGTCGTATGGTATTTTAAAGTGTCCTAATATTGTGTTGGAGTCTCCTACAACAGGTTTAAATGCATCTAAGGTCAGAATACATTGTATTTTTCTCAGAATATACATTTAATATTAGAACCATTTTTCAATGATTTTGAAATGATTCGTTCGAAGCACTTCTGAGCTTAAAGTCTTTGAACCCTTCCATTCCATAAGCTTACTCTGCTCTGATTGGTCAGCTGGCCAAGGGCCAGTTTTACTAAACAGGTCAAAAACCATAATTAATTTTTTGCTCCGGATGGTTACTTGTAAACAAAGATGCTATAAGTTTTTTAAAAAATGGCATCGATATTACCTTCTCAATCCGAGTCCGAGGATAATACTGATGCGGTCACTCAACCAGAAACTCTATCGCAAGCACAACTTGATCAGGACGTTTTCAGTGGCAAGTTTAAACTTTGTATGTGGTTCAAATTGTATTGCTGTAGTATCATGGGGAAAAAAATTACATTTTAACCACTGATTCTTCACCTCATCATCTTTTGGCAATGAAAGCCAAACAAACTTGCTTTCAGAGAGTAGAACTCTTCGTCTTCTCGTCTTCATGATGTAAACACACTAAGTAGCGGAAGCATTTGTGGTCATATCAGACTGTTCGTATTTTGTGGGCAGGTGGGAATTATGCAAATTATGCTACCTAGTGACGTATATCGGTAACAGGCAGAAGATTCGAACATATGATGACTCGTTAAGGCGTTTCAAAGTCGACTCTTTCTTTTATCATGCACTTTTTTGATTAACAGCTTTGCAGACTGTTTACATTAAAGAATAGCTACGTTGCAAACTGTAAAAAGAAAAAAAAAGATATTTTTTAAAAACCCTTAAAACCTTAAAATAAAATATTACAAAAAAAAACATATGACCTGCTCTTTAAGTTCAAGTCAGTTTAGCAAATGGAGCAACCGGATAATATCTGAAAGAGAAGGGAGCAAATGGTCACTTGCAGAGCTCTTGGGCTTAAATGGGATATACTGTCCATACCATCAACAATATTTTCAGCACTTCCAAGATTATGTTCTTTTTGTGAGCATGGCTAGAAGGGAAGCCACTTTCTGAGCAAGTCCAAGATAATTCTGGATATTGTGAGAAGCCATGTGACAAAAGCTGAAAGGCTTCGGAAGTAACCGCTGTGGTCTGATGAACTGAAAATTGAGCCCTCTGGGCTGAAAGCAAAGTGCTGTGTTTACCACAAACCACACAGAGCAAAACACCCAGATAACGTCATCATGCCATCAAGCACGGTGGTGGAGGCATCACTGGTCCATTCGGCTAGAGGAACTGGAAAACTCACTGTCATAACAGGCCAAATGGATAAAATCAAATAAACACTTAAAAACCTTGAAAAAACATGTTTTGATCATCCATAAATGTCTTTTTCCAACAGAAAAGTAGAAAAAAATCATTAGTTTGACAAAGCTGGAGAAACTGCTTTGAAGAACCATATATATAAGGAAAGAACTCACCTAGAAGAGTCTTGGGGTTTGTGAGACCAAGCTGTACGACGGGGTTCTCCAGGATGGCCTGAAACAAGGGACTGTTGGTATCAATGCCCTTGTCCAGATCCTCAGGGGTGGGCTTTCTGTCCCCTAGTAGCCATTCACACTGTGTGGGGAACAGAAGTTACGATATAGAATAAAAACGTGACCTTGATAATGCTATTTAACTAAACAAACCAAAAACTTAACCTCACATTTCACCGAATGTCACTGAGCTGAGCATTTAGTCTTAATTGGCTGCTTAAGTAACTCCATATACATGATTTTATGACCCTCTGAATGTTTACGTACAGCTGCATCCTGTTGATTATTATTGACGCGAAGGGCATCGATCACCTCCTTCTCATCAAAGCCCATCTCCATCAGCGCAATCACTGCCTGCACACAAACACACAACAAGACAGAAGTAGCCATTTTATGTGAATTACTGCTGGATTTGCAACCAACAAAACCTAATTCTACAGTGGCATTTGTCTGTGGAAAAAGTTGTATTTAAGTATTCAATTTACTAAAACTAAAACTGAAATAAAAATACATTAAATTTAAAAATAATACTAAATAGAAAAACATTAAAAATGCACATATAACACTAAAACTCAAAAAAGTTTCATACTGGTTTAAAATCTGATCAAACTGAACAAATGGATCCGATTTAAATCGAATCGCAATATAGTTTAGGATAAAAAAATAAAAAAATCCAGAAAACCATTTATTCCATCTGACAGTTTAAAGGTATAGTTCACCCAAAAATGAAAATTATCCCATGATTTACTCAACCTCAAGCCATCCTAGGTGTATATGACTTTCTTTTTTCAGAAGAATACAATTGGAGTTATATTAACTTAGCTCTTTCAAGCTTTTTAATGGCAGTGAATGGCTGTTGAGATTTTGAAGCCCAAAAAAAACTGCATCCACACATCATAAAAAGCACTTCTCCTACCATAGCATCCCTTTTCATTCAGATGGCGACGGATAGTGTGACACTGTTGTACCCTGTGTCTGCAGATCAGCTTGAGTTTGTTTGGAAGTTAATCAGGGTTCTGTATCCACCGTTCGAACAATCCTTCGTTGTAATCTTCCATTAATTTTGCTCTACTGTCCACGTCCAGGGAGGTTAGCTACGGTGGTAGCTACAGCTGTAATCCTCTTGATGATATTGCGCACAGTGGACACAGGAATATTAAGATCTCTGAAGATGGACTTGTAGCTTTGAGATTGTCCATGTTTTTCCACATTTTTTTCTCTCAAATCCAGATAACTCTTTACACTTCATTCTTTTTTCCATGCTCAGTGTGACACACAACACAAAGGTTGAGTCAACTTTTCTCCATTTTAACTGGTTACAAGTGTGATTACTATATTGCCAACACATGTTACTTGCCACAGGTGTGTCTAAATACAAATTACAGGAGCATCACATGCTTGAAAAGCAATTATTTCTTACAATTTGACATGGTGCCAATAATTTTGCCCAGTCCGCTTTTGAGTTCTGTGTGAAATTTTATCTTGTGTAATTTACTTTTCTTCTCTGTTTTTTTTGTGTTGTTGCAGTACAAACAAAAACAACAAGCACATGAATACCACAACATTTGCAACTGGAACAATTTTCTGAGAGAAGTGTTGAATGTTTTGAAAGAATTGCAAGGGTGCCGATATTTTTGGCCATGACTGTATGTCAGAATATTTTCACTTCATTTTCTTGTAACAAAATAGCTGAACAAACAAAACTTGGTTCTCATGAGGCTAGCATATTCATACCACAGCTTACGCTACGCCTACATCCTATGTCATCTGCTAGAAGGTCACTCTACCGTGAATGCACGTACGACAGTTAGCAGAACCTAGAGATTACGGTTGATAAAGTTTTAAAAATCTTAAACCTCATTCACACCCTTTATAAAGCTTGGAAGAGCTGGGACATTTTATATATAACTCCTATTGTATTTGTCTGAAAGAAGAAAGTCATATACACCTAGTATGGCTTGAGGATGAGTAAATCATTTTGCCCAATTATGAAATTATCACTTTAATCTTGCTTTGGTTAAACCATTAAGGGTTTTATCGTAGTACGTCAGTGGATCAGAAAATTTCATCATGTTTGAGTTAAAAAATGAACTAATCTTCTCCTGTTTCTCATGACACTAACCCGTGAGTCAGGCCTGAACTCTCTTTTCCTTCTGATCCGTTTGAAGATCTCTGTCAGTTCATCTTGTTTGGCCTCTTCTAGGCTGGCCTGGGAGGACAGACGGGCCCGGGCTCCTAATGCAGTGGCAGAGGGAGCTGGGGAAGGGGCTGCAGCTGCAGCAGCCGTCGCCCCTGGGGTGTCCTGTCCAGGCAGAGGCGTGTCAACCATGGGGTCATCCACATGCTCAATCAGCCATTCCATAGCCTGTGTCACAGACATGCTGCAGAAAGAGCAATTAGTTATTAATGACCTTGATTTAATCAACTGAGAGTTGGGTCACATTAATGTTGCTATTCAGCACCAACACCCAAAACAACACATTTGTAAACCTGGACCACAAAACCTAACGGTCAATTTTTTTAAAATTGAGATTTATACATCATCTGAAAGCAGAATAAATAAGCTTTCCATTGATGTATGGATGTATGGATGTATGATGTTCGTTAGGATAGGACAATATTTGGCCGAGATACAACTATTTGAAAAAATCTAAGGGTGCAAAAAAAAAAAAAATCAAAATACTGAGAAAAATCACCTTTAGAGTGTCCAAAGGAAGTTCTTAGCAATGCATATTACTAATCAAAAATTCAGTTTTGATATATTTACGGTAGGAAATGTACAAAATATCTTCATGGAACATGATCTTTATTTAATATCCTAATGATTTTTGGCATAAAAGAAAAATCTATCATTCTGACCCATTCAGTGTATTGTTGGCTATTGCTATAAACATACCCACGCTACTTATGACTGGTTTTGTGGTCCAGGGTCACATTTGCTCATTTGATTATTCTTATTTAGAAAGATTTTATCATGCGTAACAACTGAATGATACTTATAGACCCTGTTTACACCTGGTATTGGGATACATTGTTGTCGATCTGATCACAAGTCAAGTCGACAATGCTAAGTACAGGTGTAAACGTGGTCTGTAATATTTTGATCTTGTCCACATTTGACCACTTTCAGAGGTAGTCGAAAACGCATTCGACCGGATTGCTGGAATGCTGTCTAACAGCCGGGTCATTTTGTATCAAATTCAACAGAATGTCAGAAACAAATTTTTGATTTGGTTAATATTTTTTCTGAAGAAAGATAAAAATGTATAGCAATGAAATCCAAAATATTAAATGTCATCAATGTATATTTACTGACTAATCCACGATTTTGTAGAGGGGGTGGGGTGCAGGGTTAAAATTACAATTTTCACCTGAGATTCAGAGCCAAATTACAGGGGGGTAAAAATGACTAGTAAATGACATCTCTGAATGATATAGGGCCTTGAAAATAGGGTTTTTTTTTCAAAAAAGAAGAAAATCATTGCGTATCTTTAATACTTCTTTACAGATATGCAAACTTTGGAAAAAGATTATTTATGGCACTCAGGTATGTTTAATGCAACTGTTTTGACAGAAGGAAACGAGATACATTTCTAGTTTCAACATTTCATTTGGTTTTTGACCACTGAAAATGTATACAATTTAACAATTTACTCGTGAAACCATACTGAAATTGCAATATCTCTGGAACTGAACCATACACAAGGCCTTAAAAATGAAGATGCCAATAAGAAAGTTGGTTAAAACCCTATATCTAAAAGGACATTAAGATATCTTTAATATTTCTTGAGTTACAGGCATGGAAACTTTGAAGAAAAACCTGAAAGATGCTTTTTCCCCATTTTTGAATGGTCACCAATGGCACATAATGTAACAAAGACTGCTAAAGTCAACAGATTTTACAAACAGACCTACCAATCTCTGTCTAAAAATAACATGATGATGCTGCCATCTTTCTAAAGTCATTCTTACCCCCCAGTAATTTGGCTCCAAATCTCAAGTGAAAATTCTCATTTGACCCACCTCGACAAAATAGTGGATTACTCAGTAAATATACATTCATGACATTTAATATTTTGACCTTCCTGTTCATTTAGGTTTTTCTTTCACCAGAAAAAATATACACAAAAACAAAAATTTGCTGGATGAAATTGTACGCTTGGTTTGAAGGTGTCAAAACGTAAAAAGCACAATGTTCTCACACAAGGTACCATTCCTGATTCTAACACAAACTCAAAGTGTTCGGTGTATTTTGAGGCTATCAGAGCAGACAAAAGTTGATGCTTTCAATATCATTTTCCATTGTCTCCTTTTATGTTCATAAATAAATAGCGCAAGTTTTTTTTCACAATATTAAATTGAAAGATCACATAAAGCCCATACACACAACTGCCCTCACACAAGAAACCAGGAAAGTTGTTGAAAGTGGACAAAAGAGACAGATTAAAACAGCAGGTGTAAACAGACACATCCTTGTCTACTTGTGATTCGATCAAGCAAAGAGTGCACAAAATTTATTATTATTTTTTGAGTGTATTAAGTTTTTTTTTACTTACTGGTTTAAACGCAGAGCCTTTACAGCACGACTCTCAGGAAAACCCATCTCAGTCAGCTGCTGCAGGGCCGTTTCATCCACACGGTCCTCCTCATCCTCATCCAGCATGGCTGCCAGAGAGGGGAGACATAAAAAATAATCACTTACCATCATTTGCTAAGAGAGCAAAATGACATTTAGAACTGCACACCAGCTAGACAAACATGGCCTGTAAGAACAGTTCTGATTGATTATCAGAAATGAAAAAAAGTTAATAATCTTTTGCAAAAAAAAAAAAACCTACTTTGGTGGTACTACTGTATAGCAGTGTTACTCCAATATGTCCAAAAAACATAGTATTACCATGGCAGATATCAGAACAGCATAGTAATTAATTGTTTCACCAACACTTAAATTGATTGGATCCATTCAGGTCTCTGTCCATACATCCATTGCTTACCATTTGCCTTTTTGAAGAGCTCAACAGCATCTGGATTCAGAGCAAGCAGCTTCTGAGCCACCTCAATAAGTGAGACCAGAATCTTCCTCAGCTCTGTTTGAAACTGGAGACAATAAAAGAGTAAAATGTAAAAACATTCTGAACGACTGCAATGCAGAAAGGTCTAACTGAATAAACTGCAGGCACCCACATCTCTAATATTGTGTTGAGTAACAGTACGGTCAGTGTTGCGAGTGGCCAAGCTTGCTGTTGCTTTGAGGATGGCGTCCTTATCTGGCGCTTTGTTCTCTTGCTTCTTCTGTCAACAAGCACAAAGACTGTTCAAATTTGCAGAATCAAAAAGCTTTGAAGTGTAATGCGTAGTATTAAAAAAGAATAGTCCACCCAAAAAGAAAACTGTCAGCAGATACCTTCTCTTCAGAAGATATGTCAGCCATTTTTGGTGGAGCTGGTGGAGGTCTTTTCTTTATCAATAATAAGCAGTCTAGAAAACAAACAATACTGAAATCAGGATTCATGTCTGTTAGAATTTGATTTTAAATACAAAGAACATATGCAAAACATGACTACATCCTAGATCAGTGGTTCTTAAAGGCACAGTTCCTCCAAAAATTTTAATTTTGTTATTAATTATTCACCTTCATGTGATTCCAAACCCATAAGACCATCTTCAAAACACAATTTAAGATATTTTGGATGAAATCCGAGAGCATTCTGACCCTGCATAAAGCAATGCAACTGACACATTCAAGGCCCAGAAAGGTAATAAGGACATCGCTAAAATAGTCCATGTGAAATCAGTGGTTCAACCATAATTTCTTGAAGCTACAAGAGTATTTTGTGAGCAAAGAAAACAAAAATAATGACTTTATTTAACAGTGAAGGTCTTACGGGTTACAGAATTTTAATTTTTCTGTAGCTATCCCTTTAACCAGGGGCTGGGACCCAATATGGGGCCTTAGCAAACTTCCAAAAGGACCTTAAAATGACTAATGATTTAAATTCAGCCTGAAAGGAAATTGCAATCATTTTTTTTCTACATTGTGACATGTATCTGAGTAAAATTTCTACTCAAACAGGAAAAAAGTTAATGTATTTTATTAAAAATTACAATACAAATTAAAGGACATGATGTGAATGGATAAAAAAATGTATAATAAAAACTGTAATATTCTATTTAAAAATAAAAAATGTCCATTTAAAAAAAGTCTCTTTAAAATAAGACAAAAAAATATTAAAATCAACTAAAAAAAAATTAAAAATAAAGATATTTCTTAGTTCAATTACGTCCCAATATATTTTAAAGAAACAGGGATCCCACTGTCTAGAAAAACCTGGATATATGAGAAGGTCACATTAATTATTAAAAAATTAAATACTTATCATTACATCCTTATCCAGAAAAATAACACACAACTGTAAACATTAATGGGAGGCTTCTGACTATTGGTGTGGAAAATGCAAACACCACCAGATGCAGCAGAAAGTTCAAATACCTTTGTCTTTAAGATTTTCCTCAGCAACTGTTTTGGATTCTGTGAGAATTCTCTCCGTGGCAGCGTGAATGAGTTTGTGATGGGTAAGAGTTTTAGGATCCTCTAGACTTCCATGGACATACTGTAAGAGAAGAAAATACAAATAGAGTGAACCCATTTTTATATTAAGTTTCTTTAACTACCATGTACCAAAACTGAAATATATAATCAATAGATACGATATACTTGTTGCGTACATACATGTTTTAAACGGCATCAGTTTTTTAAAAATACTTGCATGTAGATACATGTAACACAGAAATTAATTACACTGTCAACCCAACCCTTAAAACAACCCACTTTTAAACCTAACCCTAACCAGATCACGACCCAAAACTTTTGAACAGTATGGTAGATTTTCCCCATAAAAATCACAATCATGAGCTCAGCACACTTAGTGGGGTCCAGTACTGTGGAAGTACTACAGTACAGATGGTGTCAACTGTTACCATGGTACTTTGATATACACCCTGGTACTAAATAATTAATGAATCCTGCTTTTTACATGATACTCCAAGGTACTTCAAAGAACACTATGGTATTGTCACTACACAGTGTATGTCCATAAAACTTGGTATAACTGTGACATTATGCCATTAGGCACAGAGTAATACCATAGTACTTTTTTTAGCCTTTATTGCATCTTGTAGCTAGAACATGGCTTTACTTACAGTCTGTGGCGATGCCACCTGCTAAAGTGATTACTATCACGTTCACAACCTTAAAGCCATAAAGTGTGCAAATCAAATCCTCAGAAAATATGAATGGGTGTTAAGTTGCGTTCAGCTGCACAGATCACAGTACTTGACAGATAAATTGTGTACAAAAAGAGGTTGTCAACAAGTTAATGTCAGCTCAGCACTGTAAACCAACCAGTATGACAGTGGTAGTTACAGTACAGCCACAGAGACGGAGGTGACGGACCAGCTTGCTAAATTATAAATAGCACCGTCGACTCGTCTGCTAGTTACTAAAAATACTTGGCAATGACTCTGAGAATCCAACGGGCCTGTCCTGTCCGGGTTGGCTAACAGTGCCAGCTAACCGATGGCAAACCTACATGCTTTAAGCATTTCTCCTTGAGTTTCTCTATAGTGGTGTCTTCCGTGACTTCCTCCAGCCACTCAGTACCCTCCATGGTACAGACGTGGACCTTCAGGACTTTGCCCGCAAAGATCTTCTCCTCCTGCACGAACATTGTAGCAGCAGCAGCGACGGCGGCGGCGGCAGGACCGCAGCGCTCCCCGCTGAAGACGCTCTGCGAGCCCGCTGTCTACAGCCCGGAAAGCCGTCCTCTTCCCCGCTTGAACCTGCCCTGGCAACAGACACGAGTTCACGGTCTCATTCGAACATTTTCAGGCCGTCCGATCTGTACTGCCCGCCCGCTCCGTTGGACTGGTATATTTTCGTTGGGACAGATAGGTTTCCTCACTCGCAGCTGCAGCAGAGACGCTCCGTTGACACCTGCGATGCGAGAGCGACAGCAGTCTGTACGGGGCAGCGGTGCGCATGCGTGAGGTTGCTGAATGTGATTGGTGGAAGTGCGCATACACGCAGACGCGTCGTGCTGCAGACTCTCAAAACAGCCTCGGATGGGAGCGGCTATCTCTAAAGCTGGAGCACAAACTCTGCCATTGAAAACAACGGGCTGTGTACTTTGAGGAAAAAGTCTGAAAATTCAGATTTCTTCAAAACTTGAAATTGCCAGATATCTACCTACGTACTACACCCTTACAAACAGTAAATGTCAAATTGTGATTATAAAACACATAACATACGCATAACACATAATACAAAAAAATGACTGTATAAAATCTGACAAACACAGACAATTATTTAAACGAATAAGAAAGAAAGAAAGAAAGAAAGAAAGAAAGAAAGAAAGAAATAAAGAAAGAAAGAAGATACCTTAATGGACAGTGAACAATGTAAATATTAAACGTAACCTCTAAAATTCTCATACAAGTTTTAAAAGAACTGATATTTTATATGCAAAATTGCATAAGAAGTTTAAAGATACTTTTAGGATGCATTAAAAGTTTAATACTTTTAGTTAGCAAGGATGCTTTGATTGATCAAAACTTATGATAAAGACATTTACAATGTTACAAAATATTTCTATTTCAGATAAATGCTGTTCTTTTGAACTTTCTATTCATCAGTAGAAAGCTGTTTCTTTCTCAGCTGTTTTTAACATAATAATAATAATAATAATAATAATAATAATATGTGTTTTTAAAATGTTTTTTGAGCAGCAAATCAGACTGATTTCTAATGTGAGTAATGATGCTAAAAATTCAGCCTTGAAATCACAGGAATATATTATATTTTACAATATGTTCAAATAGAAAACAGTTACTTTAAATAGTAAAAAGATTTCTAAGTTTACAGTTTTTGCTGTACATTGGATCAAATAAATGCAGGCTTGGTGAGCAGAAGAGACTATTTTAAAAAAAACATTAACATCTTAATGTTCAAAACATTTTGACTGGTAGTGTATCTGATTATCTGTTGGTTTAAAAACAATATAAATGTTATTACATCAGATTTATTTATTTATTTATTTATTTATATATATTGCCATTTAATATACAACAGTCAGCATTCACGCAGCCTAACTACACATCAACCATTTCGACATCTGTAAACTTGTATCTTCCACATCAATAGGTGGCGATATTACACATATTCCCTGTAGAAAAAAACTGCTCTCTGCCATACAGAAGGAGAGACATCAGAGCTGCAGAAGAGTAGTAGATTACTGTTTGTAAGATACAGTAGTGAATATAGTTTATGACATAATATTTGACACTGACCATAGCTAAACGAAACATTTATTGGGAATACATTTTATGTTCAGCAGTAATTCATCGCTGTTCCTCTCCTACAGTAATGCTGAGCTGGATAGGATAGTTTACGTCTCTGGTCAAGTTAGCTGTATAAGTTAACATGTCTAAAAACAGGACGAAAAAGCTCATCATTGAAGAAGGTACGTGTCAACCTGCTTGTCTTTTGCTCTTTCTGTAATTCAGTAATAATAATGCAGCACTAGCTGCCTGTCCTCAATATGTATTGCAGATTTTATGTAGAGTATTCTGGGGTTCATACCGTAATTTTTTATGTCTTTTGTGGGCATGTAAAATGTTTTACTTTCAGATGAGCCAAAGCAAGATGAGCTGAATCCGTTTTCTTTCAAGGAGTTCATCAGAAACAAAAACCAGCAGTCCTGCCCTACAGAAGCCAAAGAGGTGAGAAACAACTTGAGGAAGATTATTTAGTAGATTGTCATTTTTGATAGGTGTTAGTACTTTTATGTCCATTTAAAGATGTTAAAGTAGGGTTTTTGTGTATTTACATATATTAATGTAAAACTTAGCAATAACAAAAGTAAGTTTATGCAGAATTTAATTGCTGGTAGATTTGTGTTTCTTTTTTATAAAGATAATGTTTCATATATCTTTGATTTTTCTAAAGGTGTATGGTGGAGCATGCCACGTCGAGCAGGACTATAACACCTCCATAGATTATGTCACGAAGGGGCCTTTCTTCACAGACCCCTCTGTGCTCGGTCAGCCTTCTGAAAATGAACCTGAGGAGACATGGATCGAAAGCGGCCACCCGTCAGCCCTTGATGCTTCTGATGACTTCGAACTATGTGATACTTTAGACCTCGGTGCTTACTCTGAGCAATCATCTCTGTGCAGTGATGAGAGGGAAGCAAATGTAACTGAATGGGAGCTGGGTCATTCTGACTTCCTGCCAAAGAACCACTTAGCTAGAAGAATCACAGGAGGCTATGAAGGTGATGAAGAGACTTCAGTGATTGACATTTCCTTCCATCCTAAGAGAAGTAATGCTGAAAATGGCGCAAAGAATCCCCAACAGGTATGTTGTGTGAATTGTGTATAGTGTGAGGTTTTGCATATGCATGAGTCAGTTGGTATATTGATGCAGTCATGCTTTTCAAAAATCAACATTTTGTCAGTTTTTATGTGTCATGCCTTTTAGTTGAGAGAAGAGAATTCTTTATTAAGAAAACAAGTCAAAGAACTCCTTAGAAGGTCAGAATCTGACTCCAAAAGGTAGGTTATTTACACAAAATAAAATAACAAATGAATTACAATTCTTTTTCGGTAATTAAAGAAAAAGCTTACCCAAAAATGAGACTTTACTCACCCTCAGGCCATCCAAGATTTAGATGAGTTTGTTTCTTCATCAGAACAGATATGGAGTAATTTAGCATTACATCACTTCCTCAGTGGATCTTCTGCAGTGAATGGGTGCCGCCAGAATGAGAGTCCAAACAGCTGATAAAAACATTGCAATAATGCACAAGTAATGCACACAACTCCAGTCCATGAAGAAACAAACTCATTTACATCTTGTATTTTTCATTTTTGGTTGAACTATTTCTTTATTGAACTGAAGTGTATCTATATTGCTGCTGTGTATTTTAAACTCATTGTTAAACTTTCCAATTGTAATAGGATTAAACAATTGACAGATGAGTTGCACAACAAGAAATTACAAGAGGAGAGAGAGGCTAAGGCTTTGGAGACAATGGTGCAGTCAGTAGAACAAAACCTTCAGTTAATGACGGTATTAAGCATTGAATTTTTAATAAGGTTTAATAAATGTAACCATTTGTTTTAGTGTCTTTTTTAGTATAAAGATCTTTAAAATGGTTTATTTACTGCATTTAAGAAATTAAAATGATGTTTTATCCAACAGAAGCGAGCAGTCAAAGCTGAAAATAGTATTTCAAAATTGAAACAAGAGATACAACAACTCCAGGTTTGACGTCTTTTCATATGCACAAACACACTGACAAAACACAGTATATATAATGCTACATACATTATGTAATACAGCTATATACTATGTATAATATGTTTATGAATTTGTGATCAAAATAACTATTTCACTTCTGTTATTTGTTCAGATTAAAACTCCATCATTGCAATTATTTTTAATGTTTTCTTCTCAGGGCCAGCTTGAAGGATGTAAAAGTGAAAATGAGAGACTAAGATATGGAGAAACTACAGCCTTAACTACAATGAGACACAATGCACAAGTGGCTTCTGAGTACCTTAATAAAGCAGCTCAAGATGCAGAGACTTCTATTAAGTATGGATAACTATGACCATCACTTTTACTTTTCAGCACTTACATCAGAAATGTAAATATTATAAAACTGATATATCATTGCATTGAATGTGTTTTGTGTTTTTACAGGCAGTTGCTGTCAGGAAGAGACACACTCTGTTTTGTTTCCCAGTTACTGACATCTATTGACAAGATCACCGAGATTCATGATTAATTTTTCTTCAGTCATCATGTTCTGTACACTACAGACTTACTGCATTTAGAGCATGGTACATCATTGTTTATTATGTTCATCCACTTTATTAACATCATGTTTAGGTTTTATGAAATAACAAAATGAAGTATGATGGATCAAATGATAAGCTCTAGCAGGAGCTTAAGCATATAAATACTTAAGTGTGCCAGATAGTGCCTTGGATTCTCTCGCCAAAATCTATAAAACTGTAGTAGTGAATGATGAAGCAATATTTTCAAAAACATTATGCACTTTTGTTAAACAATGAGCCAAATCACTTTTTTAAGATTATATTGCATATTATTTACCAGATTCTTCATAGTATTTTGCATATTTTATATTTCTGCGGTTTTAAATTACACCATTTTAAGTATCTGTTTATTTAAAAAAACACTTTACTAATCAGCTTTGGATGATGTGCTTTATATTCACAATGCTCTTTATTGACTTAATAAAGAAGATTATTTCAGTAATTTAGTTCTGTTGTTCTTTGAGAATCCAGCAACTACCCTCGGTTTCATAGACGAGGCTTAAACCCTAGTCCCAGACTAAAATATAAGTCTGAGCTGTTTCAACTGCAAGAAGCTTGCACTGCTTGGTCCTAAAATGCATCAGTGCCCTTGTTTTGTCTCAAGATACACACTATTAATGGCATGTTTATAAAAAATTACTTAAATGCCCTAACTGAGCTATTGCCTAATCCTGGCTTAGTCTGTGAAACCAGGCTTTATATCAATAAATCATTACATTACATTTAACAGATCCTAAATTATGAAAACATTTTATTATATACCGTTTTGTATATATATTTTAACATATACAATATCTATTCTAAATTCTAAAGCAGTAAGTATAAACTGAATACTAAAACATTTTTCTGGTTGATTGCTGGAAGTTGTTGGGACTTTTATTATGAAGCGTCAGTGAGTATGACGCACTATTGACGCGCGCTTCATGTTTGTACACACTTGACGATGCATGAGCGTATAGAGTAGTTTTACTAGGAGAGAATTATTCTTGACAGTTTAATTAAGATTTAAATAAATATTTGTGATATTTGCAACCAGCTGTTAAAAGCAACTGCCTTGATTTATTGTGTAATAAGTGTAAATCTAGTTTGCAAAGTCCCTAAGTGTACTCTTTGTAAACATGCTACTGCACAGGAAGATTTGAGTGGGACGTTTAGAAAAGTGTGCAGTGATGCTGCAGGATCCAGTAGGTGTTTTTTGTTGTGTTGGTGTGATAGAAGAGCTGCAGTACTGAAGCCAACAGCAGGATGCATTAAAAGTAAAGCTAATGTAAGTACATGTGCGCACGGCACAAACAGACAACTAGATATTTTGTTGCTATACGTTTCTTTCTCATTGCCAAATACTTATGTGCAGTATTTTCTGCTTAGTGGGCTTAAAGTAAGTTTAGCTTTTTGATTTTATATTGAATGCAAAGGTTTTTAGGTATTTGTTTAAAGATTTATAGTTTATTACTACAGCATTACATTTTAGTAGACGTCAAACGTTACGAGTAAATAGATAACGTAGGTAAATACTCACCTGTTCGTCTATTATGAACAATATATATATATATATATATATATATATACATTTAATTGAGCACTGTATGTAAACTGAAATCAAGAGACTTTGTACATGAACCCTTCTTCCTTATTCCAGCTGTAGTCCATATTCGGTGATGGTTGCAATTAAAAAATCATTGCAGTAGATTCTGTGATTTTGTGTAGATGAGGTAAATTATCAAATTATGGTGGTTTCATTGGTTGTTTTATGGAAAATAAACGTAAAATTCATATGAGAGAATAAAATACATTTTGTAATTATAGGAAATATGAGAAATATGCCCAAAAATATATTTATGTATGTTACACTTCTGCAGATGAGTAAGATCATATTGACACAGTGTACAATGTTGTAATCCAGTAACCTGTAAAAAGTTAAAATTTTCAGGTCTCACCTCATCTATCATGGAATCAAATGAGTTACTTGCGAAGAGGGACAAAATACAGAGGGAGATTTTGGCTCTTGAGAGTACTCTGGGTGCAGACAGCAGCATCATAGACCTACTGTCATCTGACAGCAGCAGTGGAGGTAAGTCACTGTCTACTAACTGTGAGTCAAGTCAAGTCATCTTTATTTATATAGCGCTTTTAACAATACAGATTATGACAAAGCAGCTTAACGGTATTAAATAGGAAATAGTGCATCAATAATGCAAAAGGACAACAGTGAACACTCAATTTTCAGTTAAAGGCAGTTCATCATTGAATTGAATGTGAAAGAGATGCCAGTCTGTGCTCCATCTGTTGAACATCTCATTGCACTAATTCGCCAGTGAATTAGTGTGAATTAAATGAATTGTGAATCAAGTTAATCATTAAGGGGAGACACTGCAGACACACTGTTTTTTTCTTGCACCTGTCAAATTTAATATTTTGGGCTTTTTGTTTTTTCATTAAGTTTTTTTTTCAGACTAGTGGAAAGAAAAAGTCTAAAAAACACGGTGAAGTGTTTCTTTTATAACACTTTATCTGTTTGTGTCAATAGATTTTAATTACAATACATATTTATTAATCTGTTATCTCAAAATGAGTTTTTTCTTCTACACTGAGCCATAAATCTCCTTGTCAGTAGCACTTACACACACCAAACTTTACATTTTTATTCCTGTCTATATTCTGAAGGTTTTTACAGAGGGATTTGTTCATATTTGCTTGATTATATACAACATTTTATTCTCCCCAAAATTGGAAAAATATATTGTTGTCTGTTCTAAGTATTTTCTGAATAATGAAGTGACAAAAATGAGATACTCTAAATTCCCTCTGAAAACACTTTTCAAACTAACCATATCCAGTGTTTTTCGATTTTTGTACTAGAAGTTTATGCAAATTAGTGCATTTCATTAAATAATGCCTTATTTGCATATATAAACCTAACGTTTTAGAAAACTTGTAATACAAAAAAATGTTTGCAAGTATCAGTGTAATCAATCAACTGGGTAAGTATGGTGATAACTATTAGTTGTTGTTTTTTTACCCTATTCACCTGCAGTGTCTTAAGCGAATCATTCTTCTAACTATAACACTCTGTTCTAATTCTATTTATCTATTTGTTTTCTTTTTTAATTAAAAAAACACTTGACCCTCTAATACTTGCACTCTCTGTTCTATTTCTATGCTATCTACTTGTTTTCTTTTTATTTATTCTAAAAAATGACCCTCTAACACTAGCATTCTCTAATCTTTTTCTATTCTTTTGACTTGTTTTATTTTTATTAAAAAAAAGACCCTTTAACACTAGCGTTCCCTATTCTTTTCTATTCTCTGTACTTGTTTTCTTTTTATTTATTATTAAAAAAAACTTGCAACATGTAGGCTAACAGAGACTTGTCATAGCACTTACATATGATTGCTCTTTTGTTGGTTTTGATTGCTTCTGTTGTCTTCATTTGTAAGTTGCTTTGGATAAAAGCGTCTGATTAATGACTTATGTAATGTAACTGAATGTTTCAGTCATTTGATGAAATTTTTACCCAACATTCCCAAATGACTAGAATGGTCATGGAAAAGTCATGGAATTGCATTGTCCAAAAAGTGTAGGAGCTTTGTATTTGACCTGTGCTCTGTGCTTTATATTAATGTAATATATATAACATTTCCATGACAGATGATGATTCTGATGACAGTGGACCAGCGGTTGAAGGAGTGGTAAGAATCTAGAAAACCACATGGTTACTGTAACACAGTATAGAAATTAAATGTAGTATTTTTTTTTCGGAATATTTTTCTTTAACTCTAATATTATTTGTAATTGTCTCTAGGAGCGCGATGACTTGGAGGCAGAGCGCCTGCGAATACAGAGGGAGATTGAAGAGTTAGAGAATACACTTGGTGCTAATGCAGGACTAGCTGATGTATTGGATGGTAAACAATATCTTATTATCCATGCTATTTTCATTAGCTTGAAAAATTAACCCTCATATTCTCAATGGCCACTTTAAATATATGATGCATAATCTCATAAATCAGTAGCATTTTATTATTGGGTCTGCTGTTTCAGCTATACAAATAGTTTATTTGTAAAGTAATTATTTATTGTTTGTGTTTTTTTTTTCTGAAACAGAAAGTGAACATGACACTGATTCTGTAAGTTACCACTTTGTTTCTTTGATACATGCTTGTACTGATATATTTTTTTTCATTATTGTTTTAAAATGCTTATAATACAGTATTGTTCTGCTCTCATTAGAGTGATGAAGACAGTGATGATGCTGAGTTGGAGCTTCCTCAAAATGTGGAGACTTGCCTGCAAATGAATTTGGTCTATCAAGAGGTGTTAAAAGAGAAACTAGCTGAGCTGGAACGACTCCTCAATGAGAATCAACAACAGCAGGTGAACAACAAACATCAGGACTGTAGTTTGTTAAAACAGAGTCTTCGTGCTGCTATAAATACTATACTAAAAATTATAGTAGAACCATTTTAAAGCCAACTGTATCTCCACAGAAAGAGATTGAGGTCCAGCTTTCTGGCCCAAGCACTTCTAGCTCCACTGTACCAGGAGTTCCACCTCAGAAACAATTTCTTGGATACTTCATGAAGCCTTACTTCAAAGACAAACTCACTGGTCTGGTATGTTATGAAACTAAAACTGGAAATCTTTTTGTGGTGTCAGTGAAATCTTGCATCTTTTTTCTTTCAGTGAAGTTTTATTTATTGTTTGTATGCTTCCAGGGACCTCCAGCAAATGAAGAAACCAAAGCGAGACTAAGTCATGGTACCAGACCCGTTGATGAGCTGAAAATAAAAAGATGTATGTTTTATGGCAGCATGCTTGCTTGTTATTACTTGTACCTAAGTGATTTTTTAATAAAAATAAAAACCTGTTTATTTCTTTCAGGGGACGGTTGGCAGAAAACCTTGCTGATCAACGCAGTCGCCAAAGACACTATGAAACGGATGCTACAACGCAAATTATCCAAGTGAGTACTGGAAAAAAGGAAAACCAAACCTGAATATCTGGTTATTGTTGCCCTGTCTGTTCAATTTGGATACAAAATGTTGTGGATTTATAAATGGAATTTAGCTTTTTCTGTATATTTAAGTATGCGTGTATTTTTGTAGAAAATGTCTGTTTTTATTACATTTTGAGAGTTTGCAATGGTCTCTATTTTCATAGGATGGACTATCTGAGTGGCAAGATGTCTAGAGCTGATGATGAGGGAAAAGAGGAACTGAAAAAACAAATAGATTCAATTGAGAAAGAAATCACAGAAATCAGGTAAAGGCATAAAAAAAAATTCTTGAGCATCATATCCGCATATTAGAATGATTTCTTAAGGATCATGAGACACTGAAGACTGGAGCAGTGATGCTGAAAATTCAGTTTTGCATCACGGAAATAAATTACATTTTAAAATAAAATAGAAAACAGTTGTTTTGAATTCTAATAATATTTGTGTTTTACTGATCAAATGCTTTAAAAGCAGCCTTTGGGAACATAAGAAACTTTCAAAAGCAATAAAAAAGCTTTACAAACCCCAAAACGTGTGTTTAGTGTGCAATAAAATGTGTAATCAAACTTTATTATATCGTCTTAGTGCCCTGAAAGATGATCAGCTGCTGGGTAATCGCCATGATGATCATGACTGGCAGAAAATAGCAAATATTGATGTAAGTTATGTAGTTGTTTATTAAAATGCACCCAAATATCTTGTTCTGTCGTCTAACACCAGTTTTTCTTTTCAAAAGTGTGAAAGAACTTGTTTGTGCTTGATAGTTTGAAGGCTTGCGACAGGCTGAGGATTTGAAAAGGTTTTGGCAGAACTATTTGCACCCCTCCATTAACAAGTCAGTATGGAAACAGGATGAGATTGATAAACTGAAAGAAATTGTAGAAGAGTACAATTGCTGCCATTGGGACAAAATCGCAGAGGCTCTTGGGGTAAGGGTTGAGAAATTCATACACTTTTGAAACAGCTGCTAATGTTAACGTACTATTTAATAAGGTTTTTAATATGTTTAACAGTGCAACCTTCATCTCATATAATACGTATGTATGTCTGTTTTTTTCCAGACAAACAGAACAGCTTTCATGTGCTTCCAGACTTACCAGCGCTACATTTCAAAGACCTTCAGAAGGAAAGAGTGGACAAAAGAGGAAGATGAGATCCTCCGAAAACTTGTTGAGAAAATGAGAATCGGCAACTTCATTCCCTACATACAGAGTGAGACAGTTGGGTCTTCTTGAGCTCTTGTACTGAATGACACACATTGTTTCTAAAACAGATTATTCTGTTCAAGGATAAGCCAAATTTAGTTTAAAATAGCTGATATATAATATAGATGTAATTCCTTAAATATATATAAAAAACAAGGGCTTTTTCACACACAATGTGTGCTTGAATCCTACTGCACTGTTTTTTTAACAGTTTGTCTAAATGCAAGAATATGTCCTTTATGACAGGTTTAATTCACTTCTATGACTCCATTTGCTTATATAAATATTATTTCACTATATATTTATATTATTTATTATCTCCATAGTGTCATACTTCATGGAGGGCCGAGATGGATCACAGTTGTCATATCGCTGGACGTCCGTGTTGGATCCCTCTTTAAAGAAAGGCCCATGGTCCAAAGAGGAGGACCAGGTATGGAGCATAATTAATTCTGAATATTCTACTCTCTTTCAACAAATGAGAAATTGATTTAAGGCATTGCTTTTGCACCATATTCTGTCAATGAAGACACAATGTTTTAAAATCTGTTGCAGTCTCATATGCCTACAGTTGAGGTCAAATAGTTTGCATCCCCCTTTCAGAATCATTAATGTTAATTATTTTACCAAAATAAGAGGGATCATACAAAATGCATATTATTGTTTATTTAGTGCTGAGCTGAATAAGATATTTCACATAAAAGATGTTTACATATAGCCAACAAGAGAAAATAGTAGTTGAATTTATAAAAATTACCAAGTTCAAAAGTTTATATCCCTTTGATTCTTAATAATGTGTTGTTACCTGAATGATCCAAAGCTGTGTTTTTTTGTTTAGTAATAGTTTTTCATGAGTCCCTTGTTTGTCCTGAACAGTTAAACTGTTTAGCTGTTTTTTAGAAAACCCTTCAGGTCCCACAAATTCTTTGGTTTTCCAGCTTTTTTGTGTATTTGAACCTTTTTTTCAACTAGGACTGTATGATTGTCAGATCCATCTTTTCACACTTAGGACAACTGAGGGACTCATATGCAACTATTACAGAAGGTTCAAAAACTCACTGATGCTCCAGAATAAAACAAAATGCATTAAGAGCAAGGGGGTGAAAACTTTTGAATTTGATGATCAATAAATTTAACTTCCTTTGTCTTCTGGGAAACATGTTACTATCTTCTGTAGCCTCTGAAGGGCAGTACTAAATGAAAAAAAAGATATTTAGGCAAAATAAGAAAAATGTACGCATCTCCATTCTGTTCAAAAGTTTTCACCCCCTGGCTCTTAAATGCATCGTTTTAAATGCAGTTGTCCTCCGTGTGAAAAGATGGATCTCAAAATCATAGAGTCTTTATTAGAAAGGGTTCAAATACAACAAAAATGCTGGAAAACTAAAGAATTTGTGGGACCTGAAGGATTTTTCTGAAGAACAGCAGCCAGTTTAACTGTTCAGGACAAACAAGGTACTCATGAACAACTATCACTAAACAAAAAAAACAGCTGTGGATCATTCAGGTAACAACACAGTATTAAGAATCAAGTGTATGTAAACTTTAGAACCGGGTCATTTTTATAAATTCAACTAATATTTTCTCTTGCGGACTATATGTAAGCATCTTTTATCTGAAATATCTTATTCAGGTCACTACTAAATAAACAATAGCATGTATTTTGTAAGAACCTTCTTTTATTTTGGTAAAATAATTAACATTTTTAATGATTCTCAAAGGGGGATGCAAACTTTTTACCTCAACTGTATGTTCACTAATTTGACTAACTGCTCTCATATCAGTTGTTGCGGAATGCTGTCGCAAAATATGGCACCAAAGAATGGGGGAAAATCAGATTGGAAGTGCCAGGCAGAACTGATGGTGCTTGTCGTGACAGGTATAATATGACACATTTCAGACAAAAGTAAATGAATGCTCTGCAACTAATGTTTCAAAATAACATTCCCCAAATCAATCTGGCTGGATTGACTAGTGCTTGATTTGTAAATGTGAAAATTTTTGCATCTTAGGTATTTGGATTGTCTTCAGGAGAATGTGAAAAAGGGGCCTTGGAGCAAAGAGGAGGTGGAACTACTAAAAGAAAAGGTTGAGAAATATGGAGTTGGTAAGCGATATCTCTCTTAAAAGGTTAAATCTTTAGAATTAACTATCGCCGTCTTAATGAATTAGCGTTAAGTCTTAAAATGGGCAGAAACAATATCCAGTATCCAGACAAGGCCCTGTGGGCCAAAGTTGGCCTGTGATGACCTTTGATTTGGCCTGTCATGCTATATCATAAAAGGAAGGGAAAAATGCCATTGAAACATCCTCATTTGTAATTTTTATTTTTGTTTTCATTTTCTAACATATTAAAAAATAATAATAATAATAATAAATGTGATAGCCCTCAGTCAGGTTTGATTTTTGGCTCTTCGTATTAAAACATTTTGGCACACCTGCTCATAATTTTCCAGGCAAATGGGCTAAGATTGCCTCAGAGATCCCAAACCGGATTGACTGCCAGTGCCTAAACAAGTGGAAGTTACTAACACAAGCTGTAAGTTCATTCTTCAGTATGTCTTGCATCCTTCAAGAAAATTAAATATCAGAAATAAGCATACAAATGTTGTTGTTTTTTCAGAGTAAGCGTGAAGAGAGTGAGCGTAAAGGCGTTAAAAGACAAAGGAATCCAGCAACAGCGCCACGAAAAAGAAAAAGACAAAAAGTACTGAAAAAAACTGTTAAAAAGGAGATAATTCTAACTTCTAGCTCAGAGGACGAAAAAAAGATAAAGTATTTGGACAGTGATGCTGAATCAGATGTTTCCTCAGTCAAAGATGAGGAAATACCACAAAATCTGGAAATACCACGAAAGGACTACATACAGCCAGCTATGAAGGAATGGATACCTGTAAATGCAAACACAGTGCTTCCTTCTCTAGGAACTGTCAGGACTGTGTGGGTCCGTGCACCCACCAATGAGGATGAACTAGAGGCATCCACTACACAATCCGGCTTTGGACGCATTCGATCAGAGAACAGCAAGTGTTCAAAAGTCAGGCTCGGTTTGGTGCGAAATACCGTCCTGAACCGCTTAGGAAACATGGAAAGAACGTATGTGGGTTTGAAACCTGATGCTTTGCAGAGTCAGGTAAGATGTTTTCTTTTTGCTTTCTCTTTTCAGTTCAGATCAGTTTTTATTTTTTACGTTCTGCAGTGCTTATACGTAATAATTAATTTTATTTCATGCATGCAGACTGACGATGAGAAGGCCATGCTCAAGGTGTCTATGAGTGATATTAAACTCTTCCTACAGTGGAAGGGAGCGTCTGTAATCAAGAAGGTACGGTTAATGCAGATGATGTTTGTAGTAAATAGCATAAGGCCATTACATAGTATATTAGAAAATAGTTGCACTTTCTAAGAGCAAATAAGATTTAAAACTGTAGCCTTATTCAGACTTAAGACTGTTAAGGCAGTATTGTCTTTATATTATCATACTTAGTACTAAAAAAATAACATTTGGAACATACATTATTTTAAATAAACAATACACTTACTTTATATTGATTGTATGCTATTTTCCTGTCAAAATGACCTTAAGGAGAAAATGGCAAGTCCAAAAAATATAAAGAAAAGAAGGTCGGTTCAGGACATGGCCAGCCTTAATAATGACCTCCTTAAAGCCATCACCCCATGGATTGGTAATGTGATCCTGCCTGTTCCAGCGAGCGAAAATACATTTTGTGAAGGTACAGACCCTTGTTTCACTTCTGACAAATCACCTATACATTTTTGGGTTTTTGTGGTACTGAAAAAATGTTTTAGCAGCCTCACATATGACAGTTAGTTGTTGATGAATAAAATTTCCCTTTTTTTTAACGTTAAATATCTTGTTTTACTCAAATATGTCACATTATCGAAGAAGGGTTTCTGCGGGTCTTAAAAAGTCTTAATTTACCCTTCCACAATTTACAACCTTTAAGGTCTTACATCAGAGCAGAAAGTCTTAAATTCATAGAGTCATCTCATTGCATATTGCATGCATTGCTAAAATGAATATTTTCCTGTTTTTGTTTTGCAATACAAATATCTAACATCTTTGAATGTAGATATATTTACTTGAGATGCAAAAAAAAGTCTTGAAAAATGTAACAAAATTACATTTATACTTAAAACAAGAAGTATAATGGTTAACAGTAGGGTTCAAGAATGAACAATACTTCTACAGCATTTATTAATCTCAGTTACTGTAAATTTCAGCATTTACTAATGCATGTTTAGAAACACAAGATGTGTTTAACAATAATGCACTGAAATAACATGAACAAACAATGAACAACTGTATTTCTAAACAAATAATAATAAATAGTGTAGTGTATTGTTCATTGTTTGTTCATGTTAGTTAATACATTATTAACAAAATTTCCCTTTTAATTAAGTTGATTTTATATGAGCCTACCGACAGATATTTGTTATTCTTTTAAAAGTAAATTAATTTTACTGGAAACAAGTAAATGTATCTTAATTTAAGAATCTTTAGACATTTGCACTGGAAAGCAAGACAAAAACTTCCATTCTAGTTCTAGTGGTTGGGAGCAGAGTTATTCATTTTTGTAAAAATGAATTAAAAAATAATGGAGATCAGTTGGAAGTTGTATTTTGAAGTGCTGCTGATACAACTCATTGTGAGTTCCCTAGACATTTATATATAAATAATGTATTGTAAGCAGGGTTGCCAGGATTTCACAACAAAACCCGCCCAATTGCTAATCAAAACTAGCTCAAAATAGCCCAATCGCATTTCAAGGGTGGTACCACGGTAAAAATCACGTTCCGGAGGATAAAATGCACGTTTTTTTGGCGCAGTTTCCCCTGGTAAAATTAGCATTCCAGGGACTAAATATTACGTTATTGAGGTTGCTTCAACCCGTGGACATGAAAAACAACCCACAGCAACAATGTGAAAGCCCAATTCCGCAAGAAAACCGTGAACTAGGCAACACTGATTGTAAGAGAGTTGTACAAATTGGAAAATATTTCTACTCCTTAAAATTTCTTTACTAGGTCTTAAAAATTCTTAAATGGACCTTTTAAAACCTGCAGAAACCCTGTGGAAGTAAAATGAGTTGTAATTACAATTCACATTGACTTTAAGCAATAAGTCCAATTTAGTTTATAGTACTCTAGTGTGCAGATTCAATATAGACTTAGTTATGAGTAAAAATTCAAGGCTTTTCAAGTCAATAATTCATTAATTAATTATTTTACAGGTGATATTGTTGGAATAAAAGCAGCAGACATCACTCTTCCAAAAACATCAGTGTTTTCATTTTTCCTCAAAGTAAGCCTAATAACTTTGTCAACTGTTACAATGAAATAAAAGAAACAAACATGGCAATCTTTCACACGGTTGTGTTTTCTTAACACAGGCTTTTCAAATAGACATCAAGGGCTGCAGGAATGTCATTGAAATTCAGCAGAAGATCGGCATTAAGGTATTTATCAGTCCTGCATCTTAGCCTAGTTGTCATACTTACTCTTGAAGATTAGAGTTCCCTCAGTTCTTCTCTCTTGTCTCATTTTTTTTTTTTCAGATGCCAATTGCTCAATCTAAACCGAGAACAGGTATGTTATATTTATCTATGTTAAAGTCTTGACATACAGTGGTGGCCAAAATTATTAGAACAGTAGTATTTTCACTAGCTAAAAATGGATTTAAGTTATTTCTATCTTTTGCTGTAGTGTGTCAGTAGAAAATATCAGTTTACATTTCCAAACATTCATTTTGCCATTAATTGTAATAATCCAGTGAGATTTTTATTTGCACAAGGAGTCTGACAACAACCAGTTCTCCACACAGAGATCTGATCTCATCATCATCCAGTCTGTCTGGACTGACATGAAGAAACAGAAAAACTGAGACAGACTAAATCCAGTGGAACTGTGCCAACGTCTCTAAGATGCTTCAAGAAACATACATGCAAAGCTGTAAAATGAGGATGCTGTCAAAAATAATGTCTTGAATAGATTTTCTTTATCAGTTAACTTCTATTAACTAAATTAAATCAACATTTGTTGTGGGCATCCTTTGCATTTAAAGCAGCTTTTGCCCTAGGTGTATTTGCGCATATTTTTTTAGGTAGCTTTGCAGGTAGGTTTCTTGAAGCATCTTGGAGATGTTGGCACAGTTCCACTGGATTTAGTCTGTCTCAGTTTGTTCTGTTTCTTCATTTCTTTCCAGACAGACTGGATGATGATGATGAGATCAGATCTCTGTGTGGAGCACTGGCTGTTGTCAGACTCCTTGTGCAAACAAAAATCTC
>JAHKKF010519853.1:4455-19205 GCA_019740295.1 Labeo calbasu | reverse complement strand
TTGAGAATTTTTAACAAAAGTATATTATAGACTTTTCATTAAGACCCTAAAGAATCATATCAACTTGTGGAAAATGGGCATCCGATGACCCCTTTAAAGAATGTCCCACTATAAAAAAAAAAAAAAATTACCATCATCCTCCATATGTGGACGCTTGCGTTTCTTGAGTCCCTCTACTGCCGACACAGACTGGCTCCGTGGCATTTTGGACTTCTTTGAGGGCGATACGGCCACTTGGTTGAAAAGATTTCTCCTTACCTTTGTTACCTCTGTGAATGATGCAACAACAGATCACAACTTTATAAGCAGCTCAACCATATGACAGCACGAAGTTTAAAATGGAATGAGCCAGTTACCTTGAACTGCTTGCTTTGGAGGAGGAGGTGGTGGTGGTGGTTCTTCCACAGCAGGTTTTTCTACTGGGACACAGAGTTTTGGCTTTGCCTATATTCCAAAACAGGCATGTTAGTATTTTATTTCTTCCGACAAGACAGAAAGTGATAGAAAAATGTAATGGGGAAAAGAAATCTCACCAGGCGTGTGGACTTTCTTGGCATTTCTATCTGTCGAAGTGCCTGAGGAGCCTCGTTTATGCTTTTGTGGCGTGTGAGCATGTTCTGTCTGCAAAACAGAGAAAAAGTTTATTTTTCAACTTACAGACAAAGCACTTTATATAATTACACACTCTTTTATGACAATCACCTCCTCTTTTTAGCAGAGCGATTGCGGAGTTCCTCCAGATGATCTCCGACACTGGATACATTGCTCTGTGTGGCAGAGAAAGGTGAAAGACTCACGGACACACTGTCCTTAGCCATAGACTCATCACTGAAGAAGTCAGAAGGCAGGACGGCAACCAGTGCCTCAGGCAACTGAGTTCCTAAACTGTGGTAGACGTCTGCCAGGACTTTAGGGATGCTGTTCAGGAACCTGGAAGATGCAATATCAGAGATCACATCTCATGAATTGTGTTTGGAGACTATTTGCATTTTCTTGCATTTTCTCTGATAACTTACACTGGCAGAACCTCATCCTGCATGAATTTGGATAAGTAAACAGCATCTTTACTCCGGGAGATAATCCGGAGCATATCAGCCACCTTAAACCAACATAAAAAGGGATTTTTAAAAAAATAATAAATAAAAATCATACTTAACCACAAACCATAAGATTTCTGCATACAAAGTTAAAGGTATAGTTCACCCCAGAATGAAAATTCTGTCATTAATTACTCACCCTAATGTCGTTCCAAACCTGTAAGATCTTCGTTCATCTTCAGAACACAAATGAAGATATTTTTGATGAAATCCGAGAGCTTTAGATGTATTTTTGTCTCCTTTGCACACAATAAGTATTCTCGTAGCTTCATAACATTACGGTTGAACCACTGATGTCACATGGACTATTTTTACAGTGTCCTTACTTCCTTTTCTGGGTGTTGAACATGTCAGTCGCGTTGCTGTCTATGCAGAGTCAGAAAGCTCTTGGATTTCATCAAAAATATCTTCATTTGTGTCTTATGGGTTTGGAACGACATGAGGGTGAATAATTATTGACAGAATTTTCATTTTTGGGTGAACTGTCCCTTTAAATGACTGGTTTAGCATCTGTGATTTTTAAAGGTTGATCATCTCCTTACATCCTCAACTCTTTGTTCCACAACCTCCTCGTCTTCTTCTTGTTCTGGTTGTCTGCACAATTCAAGTCTGAGAACTGCTTGCAACTGGCATCTGTATAAAGATGAATGATTTTTAAGTCCATTACCTTATCATTAACCTTCATAAAGATGTTTCAAGATTAGTGTTATTTCATCTGGACAATGATTTCATTTGGTCTGAATACTTACTCCCTGATTTTAGTCTCTTCATCTGAAGAATTTCCGTAAAGCTGACGAATAGACTGACAGGATTTCAATAGATGCTTCTGCACCAAACCCAGTAATGAAGCCTGGTGAGAAATGGTTAAATGTACAGTTAAAAGAAAATTGTATAAAAAAACAAACAGAAAATGTATGCATAATTCATAAATAATTGTATATCTCAAACCACCAAATCAACAATACACATCTCGTAGAAGCATATATATTAACAATAATTTCAACAACCTAGGTACATCTTTAAAACTGGTAGTTTACCAACATTTTAGACTCAAATGCAAAATTAACTAATTAGATTTTGTTTTTTTTGGCATTTTCGCCTTTACTATAACAGGAAGCGAAGTGAGAGAGAGAGCGGGAGGGATCAGGAAAGGTCTGCGAGTCGGGATTTGAACTCAGGACACCTACTGCGCAACGGTGCTGTATGTTGGTATGTCAGGCTATCTGTGCCAAACAGACTAGGAACTTTTAAAATGGCACAACAGAGTTATACATATTATACACGTGTATAGAGACCATGTTTTGCAGTTGCCTGCAACCAGGCAACACAGCTGTGTAATTTTGATGCAAATGTTCCTCTGACTCACCTCCACATCAGTGTTGGTTTTCATGAATGTCTTAACAACTGAAAGCATATCCTGGACTTGAGAGGGAACAGACACGGATCTGTTCTCCAAAGCTTTCTGATAAGTGAGTCCCAGATGGGAGAGCAGCTCTTCCTCGTTGTTGAAATCTGTTTGAGAGGTAATGAATATCATCATTAACAATTTATTTACAATAAAGTTAAAAACAGTCCAGTTTTTAATTCATGGAGATTCTAAACCTTGGACATTAACCATTTTTTTTCAATCAAATAAATAACTCAATACTTACGCAAGAGGCCAGGCTTGGTCCGATCCCCAGAGCATCTCTTGCCCCCCTTTTCAGCTCCTTTGGCAGATCCAGCAGAGCTGCTATCACCCTGAGTCTTTTGAGCTTTCACATTCAAGCGAGCAAAATTCAGCATCTGTAGAGAGCGACTCATTGTCTTCATCTTCTGCCTCACTGGTGTGCATTGTGTACCTCCTAAAGAAGAGCAGATTAGGCCATAGCATTTGTTTGTTGTAAGTTCATGCCCAGCAACAAAATCATTGGAAAAATTTTGTACATGTCAGATGTATGAATCACTTAATCGTGTACCATTTTGTACTCACGTTTTTTGGACCTCAGGTTTCCACTGGATCCAGCTGTGCTGCTTTGATAGAGCTCTGAGAGACTGCTGGTGATCTCCTGCTGAGTATCTGAGTACTCCTCTCCTTGCTCCTCTTCCTCTGGAGCTGCATGCAGGAGCCTGCACATGTAAGACAGATCTTTTAGTACTAGAATAAAAATAGCCCATGATAACTACAATATGTGCCATTTTGACATTCTTGGGGGTAGAAATTAACACCATGTCAGCAGCTGAGGTTATTTTAATGGCAAGAGTTGTTGTGCATTTTCTAACAGTTACACAGGACCTGTAAATATGCAACAAAATAAAACCTAACAAAATAAAATGGAAAAATACAACATATTACACAATGTGCTTTTAAATACACATATGATAAAATTCTAAAATGGTTTCTGGAAGGAGCTTTTTTTTAGTCCTTATGAGATCCTACTACATAAAATTGTTGTCTGCTTGCATTAAAAGCAGAGCAGTCCAATAAGACATGTTTAACATGTCTTGATTAAAATATGACTTTTAATGGGCTACTTGCCCACTAGTTATTTATCCTGAATATGTTTTTCCATTTGACATTTACGGTATCTGCTCAGGGTTGCCAGATGTCAAGAGTTTAAATCCTCCAAATAAAACCTTTTTCCAATCGAACCACATTCTGTCAAGTTTAACACTTAAAGAGATTAATTTCTCACCCTCATGAAGTTTGGGACCTTTTTTCATCCTAAGAACACAAATTAAGGTATTTTTGATATAATTCGAGAGCTTTTTGACCCTGCATAGACAACAACTCAACTACCGTCTTCAGTCCCAGAAAGGTAGTAAGAACATTGTTAAAATTGTCCATGTGACATCACCCATGTCTTTATTCAACAATTTCTTCTCTTCCGTGTCCGTCTCTGCCATCTGACTAGTATATATATGCACTTTCTTTGCTCTGAGAAAAAATGCTGATGATCTGAGAACTAAATATAATAAATCAGAAAACTAGATAAGGGAAATTAAACTATGCATATGAGCTGCCATTCTCTTGTTTGTGCTTACTTAAGTAAAAAGAAAGTTTTCACACGACAATCGCAATTCTAATCTTGTCAAATAAAAGATGTGCAAACCTCATTGATTCCATTAAGTGGGAGCTGATTCCTGATTGATCTGACAAAGGAAACCATCCTGCTACCAGCTCATTTCTCCTTGAACAAGACCCCTGCTTGAGCTCTTGATTGGCCCAGTCAGGAACAAACGGCAACTCTACTTGATCTAGAAACCACAAGAAAATTATGTTAAGGTTAGGATCAAAACTTTCTTTTTAAATGTACAAAAAAAACAGATTATTTCAGATAAAACAAACACCTGAGCAATCTTCATCCTCCATGATGTCATACATGACATTGAGAACACTGCTCACAACATCGGGTAGATCACTAGAGATGTCGGTGGTGTCCAAGGAAACAAGGTCTGAGGGCAGAAGTGGGTCTTCCTGAGTAACCAGAGGCTGAAGGACAGTGAGTTGAGCCGTACAGGAGGAGAGCACCGACAGCACAGCTGAAAACCCCACACCTCCTTCACTCACTTCTGCTAGCTATGTCAGTAAAGTAAGAAGATATTAAAATTATGCTAAAATCACCTGCAATGGAACATAAATTCTTGCTTTTATCTTTGCACAAAGTAAACACTTACGGAAAGCTACAGTAGCCATTTATTACATTATAGATCTCCAGCCTTTTAAAGACTAAAGGCATAGAAATGGAGCAGGTGTGTACATACAGTTGTCTGTATATATTACATATTACAAAACAACATTGCATGTGACTAATCATATTTCAGAGCTGGAACCATCATATTATAATTTTACCATGGCAGATCCTCCAGCGGACAACTGCTTTAAGTGGTGAAAAGCCTCCTGACCCAGTTCAACGTCTGTGCACTGCAGTATCCAGCTCTCAGAGGCTGAACGTGAGAGGGAGATGATGTCCAGGTCCTGCAGGACACCTCTGAGAATCACGTCCACAGGAGCCTGCAGAAACCTCTGCCTACAGGATACCGGCTCCAGAGTCACACTACAGGACTGCTTGATCCCATCTGCCACAAAAATAAATAAATAAATACAAATGAAAATAAAAAATACATGTAGGAATCAGTTACTATTTTTGGAAAAATTAGGTAAAATAAAATAAGTTGAAAAACTGAAATTCATTAAATTATTACATATATTATTGAAATAATAGATTTTATATGTTTACACACACACATTCTCTGATGAATAGATTAGAGAAGCGGTATTAAAGAAAAGATTAAAGAAACAGTATTTATTTGAAATAAAAATGATAACAGTGCAAAAGTCTTTACTAACACTTTTGAACAATTTACTAAATAAAAATATTAATTTTATTAACTAAATTCATTTTATTCATTTCAAATTTATTTTATTAACTAAATTCTACTAACCCCAAACTTAGTAGGGTATACATACACAATTAGGTACATGTTAACAATAATTACATAATTATTATTAGAATACAATACATTACAACACACACACACACACACACATATACATATATATATATATATATATATATATATATATATAAAATTTATACATGTTAAAAAAATTTGTACTGGTTAATATTTTTTGAAAACCATGATACTCTACCATTAAAACTTTTGTATTTAAATAAATAAATAAATAAATAAATAAACATAATAATACTTTTACTAAGCAAAGATGCATTCAATTGATCGAAAGTGACAAAGACATTTGTAATCTTAGAAAAGACTTTTATTTTATTTTTTATTGAACTTCAAAATAAAACTTCAAAATTCTTCTATCAAAGCCTCCTGATAAAAAATAAATAAAATATGAAGCCGTTTTCAGCAATGATGATAAGAAATGCTGCTGAAAACTCAGATTTGCCTTCACAGAAATGAATTATGTTGTAGAGTATATTAAACTGGAAAATTACTTCAAACTGTAATATTTCACTTCATTACTGTTATATATGGGCCATTCTACAGAACTTTTGCAGAGAACCAGGTGCTGTCCAACAACCAAAAAACATATTTAAAAAAATATTTAGGTATTCAAATCTTAGATGTTTATTAATATTCTTTTATTATCTATTGAAACCCACAATAATATTTTATATCAGCAAGCTTATATATAAAAAAATCATTTAGTGGGTACTTGCAATTGGGAGGTAGCAGTCCCGAACCCTAACCCCTGAATTTCAACTTGAAAAAATGATACTGAAATAATTTTTGTATTTTATTTCCATTGTTGTTTTTAAAATGATCTTTTTGATTCCTTTAAAAAGTTCAAAAAAATATATACTTTATATATTGTAAATTACGAAACTTTATGTAAGAAAAAAACTGTGTTCTGCATTTTCATGTCACTACAGAAACTGTGTGTTTTAATCCATTGGCTGATTTTAACCTAAATTTATGATCAGGAAATATTCATACGTCTCTCTCTCTCTCATAGCTACATGTTGAGTAGATAAGCCTCATCATTTTGAGGTAAATGTGTTCAAAAGTCCAAAAAATCTGTGTGTAACTTAATGTCACTACCGAACACCATTTTTCTATAATTAAGCACACTTTTTTGGGGTGTTATTCCATAACATTTAGTTTTTATATGTGTGCAACTGTTTACAACTGTGCTAGCTACCCATGTTTCCCATTAGCATCTTTGAGCTAGCTTCAAAAGTATCTAAAATTGTCACTACCAAAACATTTGGAGGAGTTTCGGTAGTGACATCTTTGTTTTTTGGGTGTTATTCCATAAATCTGTCACTACCAAACAGTCATAACCAAAACATGTCATCTTTGTTTCGGTAGTGACAAATATTGTCATATTTGGGGGTAATAAACAACATTTTAGTACAGTTATGCAATTTTTTTTGTATTTTAGTATGTTTTAGTAGTGTTTCAGTATGTAAGTTAAAATTCAGTAATGTGATGTGGTCGCTACCAAAGCTTTACTATCACTACTGATGTGCGGCCACTATTGAGAAATAGGATGTTTTGTCAAAAGTTAAGTATACTGAATTATCAATTAAGATGTTATGATAGTTTTTGGTTCAATATATATTCAGACTAATGAACCCTTAACTTTGAAATCAGTATGATCAACATTTAGCCTTTACAAAGAGAAACTGGATTCAAAATACAAGAAATCTCACAAATTACTCATGAAATACGGTTAAAAATGTTATTGTTATTAATTTACCTCCGACAAAAATTTTAATAAATAGCAAAAATATATATATTTGTAATGTAGAGAAGTAAAATCTTAATAGGTCAATATAACCCTTCTAATTAAATTAGATTTTACTGTGTTTCGCTAGTAAGAAATTTGTGGAGAGGACAAATATTCCAAAACTTTATGAAAATGCATTACAAGAACTAACTGCACAATTACTAGAAATGTGTACCTTGGATATTATACAATTTGCATACATACAGTTTTTTTTTTTTTTTGGAAAAAGACTTTTTTTTTCAAGACGCTTCCAACTCTGACTTTGGACCAACTCTGTAGAATATATGCAGCAGTGACAATGTATTATTTACCTGAAATCCAAGAAAGAGATCCACCCAAAGAAGGAAAGACTTGTTGTTGCATTCTTTCCGACAGTTGAAGGTAGCTATTGGTTGAATCTACAGGAAAGGCATCTATTCCCAAATCCAGCGAAGGGTTTATATCAGAATGCTGGTCCATCAATGGCAAACAAGCAGACAGCATGGGCACCACCCGTCCACCAAACGGCCCAAGAAGCTCTGCCAATGTCTCCATGCCAGTGTAGTCCTCCACCACATGATTAGCCTGGTGAAAAAAGCATATGGTATTCATAAACACTGAAATAAACCCCTAAACGTTCTATAGGAACTCTATAAGAGCACCACTTACCTTCAAAAAACCCGAATCAGCCCAGTGAAGCACAACTTTGCGTTGCATAAGCATGTCTACGAGACCTTTGGGCAGCACCTGCTCATGTATGTCTCTCTGATGTCTACTGTCGTCTCTACGAAGGGACAAGTAGTCTTCCAACTCTGCTTTGGACCATGGACATTCAGACACGACAAAAAGGACATTTTTGTCAATGCTTAACATGTCATAGTCCTGCAGAGGGATATTCCTGCCACTTCGACTCGACCTTCTCGGTCTTAGTGTGACCTTCGTGGGAGATGTTAGATCAGGTCTGTCCCATTGGAAGTCTAGGAGGATTTCTTTTAAGGCATTCTGGACACAACTAGCCGGGCTGGGTTTCAGTTTGTTGGACTTCTCCCGACTTTTGGGTGACTTTCCATCCACATTGAATTTGACAAGCAGCTCCTCTTCGAAGTCACTGAACACCTTCTCCTGAAGCTCCTTGAAATCAGATCCTCTGGTTAGAAGTGTTGCACTTTTCACAGTCCTTGAATGGAAGAATTTATATCCCCATCGCACTTTTTCCAGCCCATATTTGTGTCCCAAACTGAGCAGGACTCTTAGTATCCAGTGTTTGAGGTGGTTTTGATAGCCGCTAGTCGTGCTGTTGGTCTTCTCTGGTCGATAATCCACATCGATGGCAAAAACCACATTCTGAGCGGCCATAACTGGACTTAAACAGCTGTCATGCAAAATACTATCACCTCCAGTGATCAAATGTTACACGTACAGACGTCTAAAACTAGACTAAACAAAGAAAACAAATACGAAACGTGACGTCACGTCTTTTAAAACGTCAATAAACGCATTTGAACGCTAACGCAAGAGCAGCTGGTGCGAACGAACCAACACGTACGCAATTTTTCTCACCACGAGTCATGATTCCTGTCGCTGTTGAGCTAAAACCACCCTAAACTGTTGGTAATGAACTAAATTATATTAATATGCGGTTAGCAACAACGGAAAGTTATACAAATAGCATTTTGAAAGCATTGTTTTGTTACACTTTGGAGTTTCCGTTAGCCACCGATCTCTTCTGTCCCTTAAACTCTTCGCGCTTCAGAATTCGTCGAATGCCATTGGCTGGAGCGATCGAACTTTAAAAACGTCATTCGTTTCTCGTCGTGTGATAGGACCAAGGAGCTCCAGCAACAAAAAATACAAAAACGTCAATCGTTTTTCGCTCCGTGATTGGTCCACAGTCACGTCAATACAAAAAGGTTCTTCTCGTGTCTAGTATGCAGTGCATTATTCATGTGTTACTGGCATCTACTGGACAGAAGTCAACGCTATATTACAAACATTCGTGTTTTTGAGCAGGAATATCTCAAAAAATTAGTTTAGCGCTGTAAAATTTTCCGTGACTAATATTGTAACGATATTATTTATTATTGCGTTTGTATATGCTTATTAATGTATTGTCAGTCTTGTTGTTATTATTATTATCATTAGTACTATTATTCATTTAATTTAATCTTTCTTTCTTTCTTGCTACAGTTTTGGACGCTACCAGCCAAAGATTTTTAATGTTTTTAAAAGAAGTCTCTTCTGCTACCTAAGCATGCATTTTTTTAATTCAAAATACAGCAAAAGTAGTAATATTGTGAAATATTTGTATTATTTAAAATAACTCTTTTGTATTTGAGTATATATATATATATATATGTATATATTTATTTATTTATTTATTTATTTTTAATTATTCCTGGGATCAAGCTAAATTTTCAGCATCATTACTCCAGTCTTCAGTGTCACATGATCCTTCAGAAATCATTCAAATATGCCGATTTGCTGTTCAAGAAACATTTATTATTATTGTTATCAATATTTAAAACAGTTGAGTACATTTTTATTCAGGATTAGAAATAGAAAGATCCAAACATCAACATTTATCTGAAATAAAAAGCTTTTGTAACATTATACACTATACCAAAAGCATTCAAAAGTTTTAAAAAAAGTATACTCAGCTGTTTTCAACATAATGTCAATACAAACATAATGTTATGTTTTTTAAAAAAAAACATAACATAGTGTTTTTGAGCAGCAAATCAGAATATTAAAATGATTTCTGAAGAATCATGTGACTGGAGTAATAATGCTAAAAATGTAGCTTTGAAATCACAAGAATAAATTACATTATAAAATATATTTAAATAGAAAACAGTTAATGTAAATTGTACAAATATTTCAAATTTCACTGTTTTTGCTGTACTTTGGGTCAAATAAATGCAGACTTAATGAGCAGAAGAGACTTCTTTAAAAACTTAAAAATCTTACAGTTCAAAAACTTTTGACTGGTAGTGTATGTATAAAAATAACAGTAATGATATATTTTAAAAATGATGCACATTACAATTTTACAGCTTGTTCCTCACATGAAAACAAGAGTAAAAAATCTTAATATTAGTGTAGAAATATTGACTTCGAGGACAGTGGCCTGCTCATTGCTCACGGTCATATTTTTAGATAAACATGGTGAGTTGATTCCATTTTCTTTTTAATAATATGTCACATAAACGGCTTGAAAAGACCTCCTTTATTATATTTTGCTCAGAAATTAGGTCTATCTCGCCCCCAACCTCTCAAATGACTGTATACTCAGGATGCAGAAACCATTTATCGGTTAAATTGAAGTTCTTTTGTTTTTATCTTCGGATGATAAAGATAATTTAGTTTGTTGCCCGGACAGCATTAGTCATTGGGTCTGTTAAGGAAAAAAAACATAAAAGAGAACAAGTTGTGCTGACTAATAGCACTTTAGCCCAGACACATTGCTTAAAAATGTAACCAAAAAACACTGTTGCTTTTAGTGTTTTAGCATTAGTCAAAACCATTTGAATAAAAGTACAAACTGACTTTTATATGTATATTTATACAACTTTTTATAAACACTAAGAAAAATTAGGTCAGTGATTCCAGATTTGATCATTTTCATTGTGCACAAAATGTTTTCCATGTTCTCGTCGAGAGCATGTGACTTACAGACTAAAGGCCAGGGTAAACTAAGAAAGATTTTACTTTCTGTCAAGCCGTTGGAGAACAGACTTGTTTGCTTTGGCACAAAACTCTCAAACTAGGTTATCTCTGCGTCAGTACACAAAATGGAAATGTCAGCAGCGCATTAAAAGAAGGCCCAGATAAGTTCTCAGTCATAATCACAGATATAAGATGGCTTTAGATAAACATTTTCAATCTGAAATTAATTTCAAACATTCTTACAAATGTCAGAAACCTGACAACATCGAAAACCTCTTTGCATCTATGCAGAATGGAATCAGACAGCTATTTATATGGTAACAATGAAGCACAACACCGTAAATCACCCTCAAAGTATCGATCTATTTGTTTCCCCTGACACATACATTAATAATTCTTTGCATGTCATAAATTACCAACCGCCCTCATTGATGCTTTGAGGAAATGAGAGTGTGTAAATAGGTTACCCTCTGCTCATTCAGTATCCTTGGTCATTTTAAGACAGATCAATGAGAGAAACAGAAAGACACTGGGAGAACAAGGGCAACACAGCGCTTCCAGTTATGTGCCTTTTGGTTCTGACCCAAAGCCCAAAGGGTTCTGCTTCACGGCGTGTGAGAATGTAGGTCAGGGATTCAGCAAACGAATGCTTTTGCAGACAGAACCCAGACAGCCTTGAACAGGCAACACTCTCAGTGATGCAAAACAGAATGAGACGCGAACGTCAGGTGAATAAGCAAGAAAAATAAATGTTAAACACTGCTTATTTGTACCGTTGTCCCTAAATCTAGTTTATGATCATCTGTCGAGTGAAAACGTTTCCAAAAAAAGAAAAAACGCCCTAATTTTTCTCAGTATCTAAACATTCTTGCCCATCAGCTCAACTTGTCATTAGCAATATATTTAATAAACACTGGTCTGAGAACATGTTTTTCACTGTTTTTCTCTAATGATTCAGTCACATTTCAAGCCTACTCACTTGAATTATTTTGCCATGTCAACAGAAAAATAAACACTTCATTATTTATATATATATATATATATATATATATATATATAACACAAAGTAGTGTTGCAAAATACAACTGATTCAATTATGTTCATTTAATAGACCTGGAAGGAGTCTATTAACCCTGATTGTTTCCTTGACGCAGTCCCTTTTCAGGAAAATTTTCATCAGATCTTCTCTCAGCAAGTAATAAGCAATAAGAACAATTTGTTACATAACCAAGAACAGTGGGGCCAGTCCAAATGCCTGCTGGGAACATGATGTTTTTAATTGAAGGCTGTTTTTGTTCACTGCACATTACGCATTGGGCAGCGCTCCCGCATTCAGATAAATCTGCGGCATCACATTCATGTTTTAATGTTTGTGAAGCGCAAAAATGCTGTTAGCTCTCAAAATTAAGCTTTTGAAATAACGCATATCAATAAAAGGGTGTATTTAGCTTTCTGCATTGAGCAAGGCCTAAATATAAATCGACTGATTAAGAAAGAGAGAGGGGATGGATAGGAGGAGACAAGACGGTCTGGAGAAAATGAACATAAAGTTTGCTTTCCCAACAGTTTCAAAACATCATATTTCTTTGACCTCACTATCACCATGGCAACCACACCACGCAAAGTAGGTTACTGAGGCGCTTCGCTGCAGAAAGGAGAGATGAACAAGGAAATTTCCTCTGAAGAAAAACAGTTGAAGGTGATTTTCGTATCTTTAAAAACGTTCTCATATGCGTTTTATTATGCAGTGACAATTATGTGAGCTATTCGTAGGATGACTTACCTGACATTATGGCGCTATTAAAACATTTGATTATCCCGAAGCAGCACAGCAACATTAAGCACGTTAATATGCAGCGTTATAATCGCGGTACAGTATGTTTTTGCTTCCTTCATTAGTCTGTCCATAAAGACATGAGTCATGACATGTAATAATAAAATATCTTGAGCTTTAAATACACGTTTAATCTGTCGGTGCATGCGCACAACACCTAGACCAAAGTGTCCACCTTGTTTTTCAACGTGAGAGTAAATTGTTTTTTGTGAATTTGCGATACTTCCGGTTCATTAGCTGCTGTAAAGAAAAGAGGAGAAGAATAACGAAGTGCAGTAAACTTTCAAACTGTTTGCACTACAAACCAGAGTGTTCATAATTAAGATAATACATTAATGTAATATGGTAAGAAACACTAGTTTGCAATATCAAGCAGCAATAGAAGCTGTTTTGTACAGCTAAAAATTGCTGGAAGTGGATGAGAAGCCAGACACATTTGCTTTCATGCTTGGTGGTTCGAAAAAGCGCATTATTTTTCACATAATTTATATTATTACAATACCTTTCTTCCCAGCCTGGCACAAATGGCTTGATTAGTTCAGGGTTTGATGAAGGCCTGCCTTCCGAAAAACTAAATGTGTTGTGATTGGTTAGCTGTTCCACTGCGTTGCGATTGGCGAACAGCTTAGACGGTGTTTCAGTACTGCCACGCCTCTTGTCAAAAAAGCAAGTATCATGTACAACTATAAGCGCAAGCTGGATTAAAGTGATTCTTATGTTTTAAATATGGATATTTTTCTTATAAAAACGCATCGATTCGCTACAGGAGGCGTTTACTTACCCCCCGGAGCCACGCGAGGCACTTTTTATTATGGATGGATGCACTTTATTGGACTAATAAAGAGAAACACCTGTCTATGCCATTATGAAGCTTGGGAGGGCCCAAGCCTTAACTCCACCCACTCTTACTTGAAAATAAGGTGGATAACTTTACTTCAGTTTTGACGCGAAGTTGTGAACGCCTCGCTTTTCAAAAAAAAAAAAGATACCGTCCCTTACAAATTTTCTTTTTTGTTTTATTTGTCATAAATCCAGGGTTGATTTTTGTAAGGGGTACACAAACACAGTTATCTCTTAAAGGATTTTAAGGATTCCATGTCATTGAAGATGTTCATGTCTTTCTTTTCCTCAGTTGAAAAGAAATTGAGGTTTTTAAGGAAAACATTCCTTCCTCCAGGCAGAAGTACCGACCCAGTGTTTGCAAAGCGAACGTGCAAAGAAAGTCAAACGCCTTTTACAAAAAAAAAAATAAAATAAAATAAAACAACGATGTTGGACGATTTTGAAGTTGGAGGAGAAAATGAGATGAGTTTTTCGCCCTACCCCACCTTTATGAACCAAAAAACACACAAAGAACTAACCGTGTGACCTTTCCAACCTGATTATGCAATGTGTGTTCAAGCAAGCATTTGTGGTTAAAATGTATACTTTGTTTTGTTTTTTTTTGTTTTTTTTTAATGACCGATTGTTTTGCTAGACAAGCCCGTTTTCCTCAGCTGGGATCATGTGGAGTCCTTTGAAGCTGCACTGAAACTGCAATTTGGACCTTCAACCTGTTAATCCGCATTGAAGTCCACTATAATCCTGGAATGTTTTCCTCAAAATCCTTAATTTCTTTTTAACTGAAGAAAGAAAGACACCAACATCTTGAATGACATGGGGGTGAGTAAATCATCAGGAAATTTTTATTCTGAAAGTAAATTAATCCTTTATTTACTCTCAGCACTTATCAATTCAGGTTTCGATTGTCATCTTGAATAGTTTGCTGTTGTGTCTACCCATGTTAAGCTCAAAGGACACTTCGTTTTTCACGCACATAACTTTCGGAGAGAAACAGTGCAGACGCTGGACAAGTATAACTCTTTTTAGCATGCATGTGTGGGCCGCCTGTGTTTGTGCATGCTACTTAATAAAGTATTCACCTTTTTCTTCC
>JAHKKF010519849.1:4817-21224 GCA_019740295.1 Labeo calbasu | reverse complement strand
CAGAAATAAATATGTTATTTTTAAAATATCTGTGCATTCACCAAGGAAATTTTATTTTATTATTTTATTTTATTTTATTAATTGCTTTTTTTTTTTTTAACATTTTTTTATTTTACAGCATGTAATTTTTTTTTACACCTTTTAGTACTTTTAGTGTTTTTAGCCATAGTTTATTTTTATAAGACCATTTTCCGCCCCATTTTTTATTTTATTTTATTATTTATATATATATTATATAATTTTATATTATTATTATATTTCTGCGCACTCGCTGGGAAACAATAACATAACATATATATATATAGTTGACATTTTTAAGAAATTTATTTGTAATTTTTAAAATATTTTCGATCCTTTTTAAAGATCCTTTTCATATTGCCTAAAGTCATAAGGAACATACTGCGCAATTCAAATATTGAAGATTTCTTTAGTCAACATTTTTATAAAATGGCTGTAATGCCTGTTTTCTGGTCTTCGATTAATTAAAAACCAGTCATGCCCTGCATTTTGTCTCTCTGAATATCACTCTAGACATTACATTACTAAAGTAAATGCATTGTGAGCAGCTTATGTTGACTCTAAGGATTTGTAGAACATTATATCTATTATCATTGTAGAGTTATTACGTATTACATATATTACTATGTATAATTTCAGTGTGCATCAGGTCACGCATACATGCCCTCTAATGAGTTATTAATGTGCCAAACCTGCAAGTCCAGGGCTGGGACTCATTTTTTAAAATCCGTTCGGTAATTAAATATGATGAACCTGTTTATTTTATGTAAAACTAGTGCTCACACGTCATTAGGTTGCCCATGGCTTGTTTAGATTCATAACAACAATGCAGAAATTCAAGACTTGTTGTAACACATACTACAGTCTGGGATTTCCCAAAGTTTCATATTGCGGAGATCATTTTCCTGTTACAGTAAGGAAGAACGGGATGTTTGGAAACATTCAGAACGCAGGAATGCCGTGCTACTCTCACTTTCAATTTAGCATAAATCCAGAGGATCATCAGAACATCTCTAACGATGATAAACTGAATCATTAAATGGATTACAGGAATAAACTCAGTAATGTAAAACATGATTTTAAGATGGTAAAAGTCTTAAATGTACTTTTCTTAATGTGTAATTATTTTTTATGTAAAGACAGACCAAAGTAAACTTACTTTAGAGCACTTTTAAATCAAAACATCACAGTTGGCTTTCTTTTGAAGCACCAGGATGTGTTCCTGGGACCCTGCAAGCTCTCATATTCTCTCCTCCCTCTTCACATGTGACCCTCTGTCTTCAAGCAGCCACACCTCTCTTTCCTGTCCCGCACAATGGGACAGGATCCTCCTAGTTGCCATGACGTTTGGGCTGTCCTATTCAGTAATGCAGGCAGACAGGCTCAGCCGAGCAGCTTCACCTCTCATTGCAGGTTGAGAAGCACTGGGGGAAACTAAACAGGACCTAGTAGGGAGCCCTGATGCACCTCGTATTTTTAGAAGGGGCGCTGAATTCAAATTAGTGATTTGTAATTTTACGCTTTTCGTTTTGAACTCTCTTAACACCCATCCTGGAGTTGCAGGGTCTGGTACTCGTGTATCTGTTTGTTTTTGTGAGCGATTGGAGAGATTGACTGATCGTAGCAGCTGGCTCTAGCATGAGTCAGGCTCCGTGAACCCGGCTGAGAGATTACCATGGTCTACCTTTCATTTGACATGCCGCTCGCTTCCATGGTGAGTAGATCAGATGCTTTGGGAACCCTGTTCCGCTTCATAAATTCGCTGGTCGTTCAGTGTCTGCAGAGAATGAGAATCGTGGGGTACAGTTGATGCTAAAGTGGGTGTCACTGCATGAGCAAATTGCTTTTTTTTTTAGCTTTTAAAGAAATTGTTTTATTGGTGTTGTGTAAAAATGTTTGGTGTTCAAAAGTTGAATTAAGTGGGGGGAAAAAGCAGAATATTGATTTACCGATCCATGTAAATTATAGATGTGTGGCTTTCTTTGATGTGGCATTTGTGCTACCTATTGATGTTTATACGGTACTTTCTTTGTTGCTTGTGCGTTTTTCATAATATAACCCAGTCATTAAATCATAAAATGGACAGTTTTTTGTTTTACGGCAGTAACTTTTAACACTGTGCCGAAAGTCCATTTTTGTCTTAAATTTTCGTCCCCAGTTCTTGTAGTGTAGTTCTAACCAGCAGTTAGACGTCCGTTGTCCATTCTCCTCAAAGTAGGGACATTTCCTGACATCTGCGTCCTCATCCTTTCACCCCAGATTCCGCAGAAATCCCCTCATCAAAGCTCATCGTCTGCCTGTCTTTTTGCCTCTCTTCTAAATTTAGCAAGGGGGCCACATTGGCCGATCCGCCGTTCTTTTATGCCCTCCATTGCATGGATGTTCTTGATTTGCCCTGCCAACAGAGAAAAGATTTTGAAGGAATCTTAATTTAATTATAAATAGCCAGTGTAGATGCTTCGGAGGGTGTTACAGTGTACAGCTTGGTAGTCAGTTTAGTTGTTTGTGAAGCTCAGCAATGATTTGAAAGGAAATTTCAATCTCTTTCATGTATATCATGTAAACATGTTAGCCATTATTAAATTAAGCAATTGAATAGTTTTTAGTGAAATTATATTGATAAGATTTAATAAGAAGGTTTTTATCACGTTAAGTTGATCAAAAGTGACTGTAAAGATTATAATGTTAAATATTTCTAATTCAAACTTTTGAAATCTCTCTAAGATTGAAATCTTAAGTTTCTGATCATTAAAGAATCTTGAAAAAAGGGTTTATTTTTTTTATAAAGATCAAACAGCACAACTGTTTTCATCACTGATGATGATAAGAAATGTTTTCTTCAGCATATTTTTATGATTTCTGAAGAATCATGTGACACTGAAGACTGTAGTAATGATGCTGAAAATTAAACTTTACCATCAGAGGAATAAATTACGTTTTAAAATATATTGTAGAAAGCGGTTTTAAATACACTGCCGTTCAAAAGAATGTGATCAGTAAGATTTGTAATGTTTTTTAAATAAATCTTTTCTGCTCATCAAGCCTGCATTTATGTGATTTAAAAATACAGAAAAATAATATTGTGAAATATTATTGCAATTTAAAAAAACAATTTTCTATTTTGAAATATTTTAAAATATAATTTATTTCTGTGATGCAAAGCTGAGTTTTTAGCATCATTACTCCAGTCTTCAGTATCACATGATCTTTCAGAAATCATTCTAATATGCTGATTTATTATCAGTGTTGGAAACAGTTGTGCTGCTTAATATATATATATATATATTTTAGAAGCTGTGATATTTTCAGGATTCTTTGATTAATAAAACATTAAAAGAACAGCATTTATTTAAAATGGAAATCTTTTGTAACTATACACTGTCGTTCAAAATTTGGTATCAGTATTTTTTTTCTTTCTTTGTTTGTTTAAAAGATTTTTTTTTTTTTTAGCAAGGATGTGTTAAATTGATAAAACGTGATAGTAATGAAGACTGGAGTAATGATGCTGAAAATTCAGCTTTGCATTACAGAAATAAATTATATTTTAAAGTATATTAAAATAAAAAAACAGTATTTTAAATTGCAATAATATTACAATTTTTTTTCTGTATTTTTAATCAAATAAATCGAACTTTGATGAGCATAAGAAACTTCTTTTAAAAAAAAAAAAAGTATACATTTTTCACTGTATTCTTGTTTTACTGTACTTTTACTGCAGCCCCTAGTAAGCATATGTGACTTATTTCAAACATGTTTTGAAAATTCTTCACATATAGTAAAATACTCTTTATTTACAAATGCATTTAATTGCAGTCTCTGAAGTGTTCAAATCAAATTCCTCTGTTATTGCAGCAGGTATCAACCTCACTTGTGTTTGTTTAGGGAATTCCATTGTTTTGTCTTCAGACCTTTCCTGTTTTTTTGTGCATTCCCCAAAAATGTCGTAGCCGTCTGTGGAATTTGCAGGAGTTGTTAGTGGGTAACGGCACTCAGGGCAGTGGAATTCCCTGCGTCCTGGCAAAGGGTCAACAAGCTCGTCTGCCTCCCGCTCAGCAAGATTACTACTTCCTTAGATACTAAACAGCTGTTTGTTTGTTTAACTCAGTGCAGCTTGTAAGAGGGAGTGCGTCTAAATAGAAAGATGTTGCAATGCTTTCTAGCAGAACAATTGCTTAGGAAACAATAGCAGTCTTGAGCTATCTGAGCAGGGTTGCTGACCTTCTTGACTTTGGTATGATGTAAAGAGGAAATTATAACATTCAGCAGGGTTTTATTGTATGGAAAAAGCGATATGAATCATACTGCATTACTGTTTCTGTTAATGTCATCTTTAAGAAGCCGTAATATTTCCATGTCTGTCTGTCTGTCTGTCTATCTACCTATCCATCTAAGCATGTGTGCATATACATAATTTATGCATATTTATATTTAAATTGTAAAAAAAAATTCAAATAGTTTTTAATATGAAAAATCTAAACAGAAAATAAGTACACTGTTAAAAAACAGTTTGCTGAGTCAACTTAAAATAATTTGTTACCTGGCTGCCTTAAAATTTCAAGATCATTCAATTCAAAAAAGTTTAGTCAGCATAAAATGTTAAGTTGTACTAAGTGACAACTTAGATATTTGAGTTAATTCAATTTAAATGAGGCAGCTTTTAAGTTTAACAAACCAACTTTTTGGTTAAGTGAACTCAAATATCTATGTTGTCACTTAGTTCAGCGTAACATTTCAAGTTGACTAAACTTATTTGAGTTGACTGATCTTAAAATGTTAAGGCAGCAGGGAGACAAATTATTTTAAGTTGACTCAACAAATTGTGTTTTTTTGTTCGTACAGTGTACATACATTTTTATGTATTTATTTAGTTTTACATTTAAATAAATATATTTATGTATTTATATGATATAAATAAGCCTGTAAATAGTTGAAAAATCTAATCAAAAAATACATATGCATTATTTATATATATTTATGTAATTAATTCAGTAGTTTCTAATTTAAATGTATAAAAAATGTATTTTTTTTTACATTTAAATGTAACCTGAAACATAGTATTTTGAAAAAAACAGAAACAGAAAAGAAACTGTATGATGTGAAATAAGCAATATTTACTATTCTTAAGTCAGATTTTATCTTTTAAAATATTGTGATTATAAATGTGTGCCAACCCTTATTTCCAGCTTATTTTATTTTATGCTTGTGGTTTGTTATTGTCACATGAATGCTGGTACATTCACTTTATTTGCTTTCACCCCACCTGTCTCTCTCAATCTTTTTCTAAATCTCTTGTTTACCTCTCTCACACCCCCCCATTCTCTAGTGTAGTGTTACTGATAACAGCCTCTCTCGTATCTCTCGGCCTGTTGTCCTTGACATACTTGTCGATACCCTTCCAACAAACCACTATCTTTTTCCATTTGTAAACTTTGTGATTCCCCCCTTAACGATCCTCCATCTCTTCCTCCCTCACAGGGTCAGGCCCGTCGGCGAAAAAACATGACGGAGTTTCTGGGTGATGCCAACATCCCATCCCCAGACACTCTGGCCATGCTAGGTGGGTCTTTACCAAGCGTGGCTCCAGGAGGTTCACTGCCCGGTGTGGCCGCCGGACCAGATAACTGGAAGAACCGCGCCACCAATCGGATCAGCGTGTTCTTCGGCGCCGGATCTGGAAAGGTAAACCTTATCCCGCTCATCTCGAAAACCTCAGGAAGTTCAAGGAAAACAGGAAATGTCGATTTCCAGTAAAAAGATATCATGTAAACATGATTCAAAGAAACCAGAACTCAAACTGGAGGCTGAAGAAATGTCTTTGTTTATAGTAGGTTGCACCATAATCTTTCAAATAAACCTGGAATTATATATGTTGATTTCTATCCATCCATCCTAGATGTAGATTAGTTTGTTTCTTCATCAGAACACGTGAGGAGAAATTTAGCATTACATCACTTGCTCACCAATGGATCTGAATGGGTGCCGTCAGAATGAGAGTCCAAACAGCTGATAAAAACCAATAATCCACAAGTAATCCACGTAACTCCAGTCCATCAATTAACGTCTTGTGAAGTGAAAAGCTTCATGTTTAAAAGAAACAAATCCATCAAGATGTTTCTAACTTCAAATTGTGGCTTCTAGCTGAAATACAAGTCCTTTGTGTCCAGTGTTTTTGTCTGAATCAGGAGAGAAATATGCACAGATCAAGCACCACTTATAAACAAAAAAAAAAACTGTCTAAAGTAGCTATAAACAAATATGTTTTGTTTTATGCTTATATTTTGATATAAGAGGACAACAGAAGATGGCCTTTTTCACTGGAGGAAGCATTATTATGGATTACGAACTCATATTTAGGAAATGCCTTAATGATGCCATTCATTTCACAAGACGTTCATCGATGGACTGGAGTGGTGTGGATTACTTGTGAATTATTGTGATGTTTTTATCAGCTGTTTGGACTCTCATTCTGACGGCACTCATTCGCTGCGGAGGATCCATTGGTGAACAAGTGATTTAATGCTAAATTTCTCCAAATCTGTTCTGAGAACCAAACTCATCTACATCTTGGATGACCCGAGCAGGAAGTGTTGGTGCAATTTCCAGTCAAACGATCTCATGTAAACATGATTCAAAGATAACAAAAGTCAAATTGGAGACTGATGAAATATCTCTGTTTATAGTAGGTTGCACCATAATTTTGTTTTGAATAAACCTGGAATTGTATATTACAGTTTATGAAATAGTTCTCATCCTCAGGCCATACAAGATGTAGATGAGTCTGTTTCTTCATCAGAACAGATTTGGAGAAATTTAGCATTACATCATTGCTCACCAATTTATCTGAATGGGTGCCGTCAGAATGAGAGTCTAAATAGCTGATAAAAACATCACAATAACCCATAAGCAATCCACAACACTCCAGTCCATCCATTAACTTATGAAGTGAAAAACTTCATGTTTAAAAGTAACAAATCCATCAAGATGTTTTTAATTTCAAATTGTGGCTTCCAGATGAAAAAGTCCTCTGTCTATAGTACTGCTTTCTCCAGTGAACAAGTGATGTCATGCTATATTTCTCAAAAATCTGTTCTGATGAAAAATCAGACTCATCTACATCTTGGATGGCCCAAGGCTGAGTACATTTTCAGCAAATTTCCACCTTTGGGTGAACTATTCTAACTAAAATTCTATAACAAACTAAATCACATGAAAAAAAAAAAAACGAAAGAAAGTCCCCCTCTGAGAAGTTTCAGTCTGCAATTACACCAGATGCATGGCTAATAGAGACGGTAGCTGTCACTCACCTGTCATTTCACACTTCCATCCCTTTCAGACAGACAGACAGGGGGTGTTCTTGTGTCCCACTGGGACTCTTTTTCACTAAAGAAGGGTTAACCAGGGCCAAACCACCATCTCCAGCAGCCACTACAGGCAGCTATAGTCCATCTGTGTCTGGCCTCTATTGTTTGGAAGCACTCAATGCTAAATACTCGTTGTCATAAGTACACCGGCCATCCCATTACAGGACAATAGCCCCAGTGGCACACGGGCCGTCAGAGAGGGTCACTGACATGAATGGATGGGCTTTAATTGTGAGGTTAAAAAGAAGGTGGTGTTTAGTGAAAGGGGTGTTTGTAAGGTGTCATAAACCCTGTCGGGGGTGTTTTGTTGAAACAGACAGGCAGCGCCTCAGTTGTCTGCCAGTTTTTGGTGGTCTTCTGATGTGAATTGTGCTGGGATTTGCAAACTTTGTTAATGTTAGGGACAACTTATAGTTGTTCTGTGGATTTAAAATAATTTTGTCATTAACAAACTATTTTGGCTTTTTAGGGATATTTACCATGGTAATACTATGATTTGTGGATTTGTATCATGGTAATATCATGGTGTTTGAAATGATTGACCGTGGACCACAAAACCAGTCATAAGTAGCACGGGTAAATTTATAGTAATAGCCAAAAACACATTGTATGGGTCAAAATGATCAATTTTTTTTTTATGCCAAAAATCATTAGGATATTACATAAAGATCATGTTCCATGAAGATATTTTGTAAATTTCCTTCTGTAAATAAATCAAAACTTAATTTTTGAGTAGTAATATGCATTGCTAAGAACTTCATTTGGACAACTTTAAAGGTCATTTTCTCAGTATTTTTTTTGCACCCTCAGATTCCAGATTTTCAAATAGTTGCATCTCGGCCAAATATTGTCCTATTGTCCTAACAAGTTGTACACCATACATGGAAAGCTTATTTATTCATCTTTTAGATGATGTTTAAATCTGAATTTAAAAAAAAATAATGACGCTTATGACTGGTTTTGTGGCCCAAAGTCACATATCTAATAATATTATTACATTTTAAGGTTGGTAATTGTTTTTGAAGAAAGTCTTTTACGCTCACCAAGGTTGCAATTATTTGATCAAAAATATATCAAATAAACAGTAATATTATTACAGTTGCAAATAACTGTTTTGTATTTGAATGTATTTTAAAGTCTAATTTATTCCTGTGGTTCAAAGCTGAATTTTCAGCATCATTACTCCAGTCTTTAGTGTCACGTGATACTTCAGAAATCATTCTAATATGCTGATTTGATACATTTTTTTTTAGAATTCTTTGAATTTAAAGTTAAAAAGAACAACATGTCAGCATTTGAAATAGAAAAGCCAGTGTGGATATAAAGGATCTAAATTTTCCCTGTTTTCTTTATGTATATTAGGAAGTGGACCGTGTGGAGCTGCTTCAAACGAAGTTGCAGGCGTATACACAGTTCGGTCTGCCCAAGGTTCCTTCCCAGCTCGCCTTCCACCAGGATTCCTGGGAGGAGGAAGAGGAAGAGCCGAATCTGACGCTCGAGGACAGCTGGAGGGAACTGCTGGAGGACCCCGAGGTACTGACACACCGTGACTGATCTTCTATCATGGGACATAATCCCTTGGGACGATACCTAACCATTTCCATCTATTGATCATACAGTTACCCTCAGTCCTCCCATTAACCAATTGCATTTTGCACATACAACTTGATTAGTGCAATCTGACTTTTTTCTGCCTGTTTTCAGAGTCTAAGTAGACGTCAGTTTCAACAGCAAGAGGCGATATGGGAGCTAATCCAAACCGAGGCTACATACATTAAGAAACTCAGGGTCATAACTGATGTAAGTCAGATCAGCCGTTTTAACTTTTCTGTTTTCAGTGCATTTCTCTGTTTCGGAAGATTTAAAGTTGCCTTTTCTAAATAAGTGTCCTCAATGAAACTGAATGCTGATTGTGTTGTTTGTGCAGCTGTTCCTGTGCGGCCTGTTGAATCTACAGGACAACGGTCTCCTGATTGAGGTGGAGCCCACGCGGCTCTTTAGCAACATCCACGACATTGTACGTCTGCACTCCACACTGTGGGTCCAAGCCATGTTTCCGGTGCTGGAGAAAGCACGAAGCACACGGAGCTTGATCGACCCCACGGACTTGCAGGAGGGGTTCAGTACGGTAAGTTACACATTAGACACTGCAAAAAAAAAAAAAAATTTCCTCTCTACTTTGTTTTTTCTTCAATTACAAATATCTAAACATTTTTTAATCAAGATACATTTACTTAAGAAGCAACATTACTTAAAGGGATAGTTCACCCAAAAATTACATTACTCACACTCATATTGTTCCAAATCCGTAAGACCTTTGTTCATCATCTGAACACAAATTAAGATATTTTTGTTGAAATCTGAGAGCTTCCTGACCCTGCATAGACAGCAACGCAATTGACACATTCAAGGCTCAGAAAGGTAGTAAGAACGTTGTTAAAATAGTCCATGTGACATCAATGGTTCAATGGTTCAAAATAACTTTATTCAACATGGTTGCAGTGCTCTCTTGTGTTGAAGACTAACACGGAAGAGAAGAAACTTTTGAATAAAGATTTCATCAAAAATATCGTAATTTGTGTTCCAAGATGAACAAAGGTCTTACGGGTTTGGAACAACATGAGGTTATTTTTTAACCTATTGGTAGACATTTTATTTTATTTTTTTAAGCATAAAGTCACTTAATTATCGATACTTTTTTTTTTTTTTCAGAAAACAAGACCTAATGTTATTTTCGAACACAAAATTAGTCACAAGAGTCAATTTTTTAAAATCTTAATCTGAAAGCTGAATAAATAAGCTTTCTGTGATGTATGGTCTGTTAGGATTGGACATTATTTGGCCAAGATGCAAATATTTGAAAATCTGTAAACTGAGGGTGCAAAAAATTAAAATATTGAAAAAATTGTCTTTAAATTGGTCCAATTAAAGTTCTTAGCAATGCATATTGCTAATCAAAAATTAAGTTTGGATGTATTTACGGTAGGAAATTTATAAACTGTCATGAAAATATTCATAAAAATCATGAACAAATACATGAAAATATCATAAAATATTTACAAAATAACATGATCTTTACTTAACATTCTAATGATTTTTGCATAAAAGAAAAATCGATCATTTTGACCCATACAATGTATTTTTAGCTATTGCTACAAATATACCCGAGCTACTTAAGACTGGTTTTGTGGCCCAGGGTCAAATATAGTTTAGATAAGTAAGTGAAATATATATATAGGCTGGTTGTAAAGCTGTTTATCTTCTGGTTGAGTGGTTAAAAGTGTCTTGTTTGTGTGGATAGTTTGCATCCAGGTTCCAGCCGTATATCCGGTACTGTATGGAGGAGGAGAGCTGTATGGAATACATGCGCTCGCTGAGAGACCATGAACTCTTCAAGATCTACATCACGGTGAGGAGTTTGAGACCAAACAAACAGACAATATAGTAAATGGCTCTCATATGATTTAAATGTAGTTTATAATAATTCAATCTTTTATCATAACAGTGGGCAGAAACAAACAAACAGTGTAACCGACTGAAGCTAGCGGACATGCTAGTCAAACCGCACCAGAGGCTCACCAAGTACCCGCTACTCCTGAAGACCATCCTGAAGAAAACTGACGACCAAACCTCCAGAGATGCTCTCAACAACATGGTTAGACTTTTAACAGTCTGTAACTCACAAACAGAGTCTCATTTAGTAGTTTATAGTGTGTTAGGACATCGAAAGTGCTAATTGTTTGTATATGTCTTCAGGTGGCGTGTGTGGAGGGCTTCATTAACAGTGTGGACTCTCAAATGCGTCAGAAACAGGAGCAGCAGAAACTGGCCGCCATTTCGGCTCGAGTGGAGTCGTACGAGGCCGTGGAGGGAGCCAGCGAGGAGGTGGAGAGGGTAAGGACTGCGTACAGTACAAATGATTTATTTTCTAGCCTCTGAATTTAAAAAAAAGACATATTGCAATCAGAGGTTGCGTTAGACTAACATTGTACGTCATTTTGACGGACGGGGCCGTAAAAATCCGTCATCCGTCAATTTTCATATTTTAACTTTAACAACACATTTAATTGCTTTTAATTTTGTTCACATCTTTATTTTTTAACATGAACCTACATGACGACAGTGCAGTGTTTAAAAACAACAAAATACGCTAGTGCTGGGAAAAAAAAAGATTTCTCGATTTTAATAGATTCTAATTGTAATGAACCAAAATCAGTGCTTAAATCCCAATCTATCTTTTGGTCTATGCTGTTTTCACTTGATGAATGAACAGTACATAGTGCGCCTCCCATCCAATAAATCGCAAATTACTTTTGATATGAAACAAAGTCTCAGATGGGTAGTGGGTAGGCTACTCGCCTGTGCGTAATCACATAGCAAAACATTCCTGGTTTCGTTTTTGTTCTGTATCCCGTGCTCTGCTGCCACACTGGAGCACACTCGCCACCAACTGGACAGGGGTGGAAATTACAGCTACAGTTTACAATAGATCACCCTCAGTGTAATCTGTCAAAGTGACGGACGGCCTTCAGATTTTTCTGTCACTGATTTAAAAAAAAAAAANNAAAAAAAAAAAAAAAAATTTGGACAGTTTGACAAATTGGACAAAAATTGGACAACGGACAATTTTCGGTCAACGTGACCGCTGATTGCAGTACAATATTATGGACTTAGAAATGCATTGTTTCATTGTAATATCTTAGCAGGCTATGATTTATGTGGCAGACAGTTTGTTTATATATTGTTTAACTCTTGATTTTCCTTAATTTCTTCTTGCTGTATGTCTACAGGCTCTAAAGGAGTTCAACCGAATTGACCTGACGGCACCAATGATGGACACTTCACCTGAAGCGACCAGGCAACTGCATCTAGAGGGGGCGCTCCGCATGAAAGAGGGCAAAGACAGCAGGGTTAGTTCAGATTGAATGATTAAACATGAATGCCTCCAAATTTCTGAGGCGTTTGGACAATATTTGGACATTTGCAATGCAGTTGTTTTTAAAAAGATTAATTGTAGCGATTGTCCTTAAAGGGCTAGCCGCCCAAAAATAAAATTCCAAAGACTGACTGACTTCTATGGAAGATAAAAAGACGTTTTGAAAAATGTTGAAAGCTAAATCATATCGGTTCCCATTGACTTCCATTGTATGGAGAAAAAATGCATTGAAAGTCAGTGGGAATGGTTATCAATGTTCTTCAAAATATCATCTTTTGAGTTCAATAGAAGAAATAAGTGAATACAGGTTTTCACATGTCATGTCAGATCAGCGATCAGGCAAATGATAACAGAATTGTTGTATTTTGGTGAACTATCCCTTTAAGTTTTCTGAACGTTTTAATACAGCTTGTGAGTGTATGTTTTATGTTTCTGTCTTTTCTTTTGTAGATGGATGTTTATTGTTTCCTTTTCACTGATCTTTTGCTGATCACTAAACCAGTGAAGCGTTTAGAGAAGGTGAAAGTGATCCGACAGCCTCTCCTCTTGCATAACGTGGTGTGCAGAGAACTCAAAGACACAGGTGAGCATTAAACTACATTATGTACACAATTAATATGACAAAAACAAGCAGCTTGGGATCTCAAGAGAACATACTGTGAAATTTTAGATTTTAAAAAAACAATCCTGATTTTCTTTTCCCGTCTAAGGCTCATTTGTCCTCATCTACCTCAATGAGTTCAAGAGCGCTGTGGCTGCCTACTCTTTCCAGGCCAACAGCGCCACCCAGGGGCGAAGTTGGACTGATGCAATTTGCAATGTCCAGGTAAAATCATTTTGGTCCATAACCAATAATGATCTTTGTTAGACATATTAAAAATCATTTAAGTGTTCTCTTGTCTAGATAAGTTGATTTAGCTAATTTGTATATGCATTTTAGAATCAACTTCAGAGGTTGCGGTCAGAGGAAGCTCGTCGACAGAAGGCTTGTCTGAAGAAAAGACTACAGGAACATCAGGAGGAAGACGAGGACAGCTGTAACTCCACAGCAAGTTCACCTCAATTTAGACACAAAGATCAGAGCAATAGGTATTTTGTGTTTTACTTTTATATTTTAAATAATATATAAATTTTTTATTTTTAAATGTAATTTAAATGTATTTTATTTAATAAATACATTATTTTATTTTATTATAATTTGTATTTATTAATATTTTAAGAATATTTTATATTTAATTAATTTTATTATTTTGAAATAATTAATAGAATTACTATATAAAATGAATAACTGCTGTATTATGGTCTAATATTTATAATGTTTATGTTATATTACATTATATTATTATGAATAAAAAATGTATAAATTTTTTTTGTTTTCTGAAAACGTGCTTTAAAACAAGCTAATAGACAAATAATACATTTAATATTAAAAATATTGAAAATGAGTATTATATTATATTATATTATATTATATTATATTATGATTTTTTTTTATATATATTTTTTGTTTGTTTTCTGTAAACCTGCTTTGGAACTAACTAAGAGAAAAATAATACATTTATTATTAAAAAATATTGAGAAATATATTATATTATATTATGTTATATTATATTATATTATATTATGATTTTTAAAAATATATATATTTTTTCTATTTTCTGTAAACCTGCTTTGGAACAAACTAATAGAAAAATAGTATATTAANTTTATATTTAATTAATTTTATTATTTTGAAATAATTAATAGAATTACTATATAAAATGAATAACTGCTGTATTATGGTCTAATATTTATAATGTTTATATTATATTACATTATATTATTATGAATAAAAAATGTATAAATTTTTTTTGTTTTCTGAAAACGTGCTTTAAAACAAGCTAATAGACAAATAATACATTTAATATTAAAAATATTGAAAATGAGTAATATTATATTATATTATATTATATTATATTATATTATATTATGATTTTTTTTTAAATATTTTTTGTTTGTTTTCTGTAAACCTGCTTTGGAACTAACTAATAGAAAAATAATACATTTATTATTAAAAAATATTGAGAAATGTATTATATTATGTTATATTATATTATATTATGATTTTTAAAAATATATATATTTTTTCTATTTTCTGTAAACCTGCTTTGGAACAAACTAATAGAAAAATAGTATATTAATATACTAGAAAAATATAAAAATATATATTATGTTATAATAATAATATATTATATAACATTATATTTTGAATTAAAAAATGTTTTTTTCCTGTAAACTTGCTTTGGAACAAACTGATAGAAAATTAAATATTATTAAAATGATTAAAATAGTGTTAAAATATTACATTATATATATTAGATTTTAAATGTTTATTTTATTCTATTTTCTGTAAACCTGCTTTGGAACAAACTAATAGAAAAATCATACATTTAATATTTAAAAAAAGTTGAAAATTATATTATATATTATATAATGAATTTTACAAATGAATTTTTTAAAAAATATTTTTTCCCCTTTTATTGTAAACCTGCTTTGGAACAAATTAATAGAAAAATATGTAATATTAAAAATAAAATATTATATTATATTATATTATATAATTACCATTTTCTCCTTTTTCTGTTTTTAGATTAATTGGCAATCAGTTGACATGTTGTGCGTTTTTTTTACAATAAATGAACTCACATTATTGTTTCTCTGTCTTAGCCAATCAGATGGCTCCACAGAAACCCTGTCGGTGATGGATATGGATGAGTCTGGATCATCTTTGGATCCTTCTACTCTTCAGTCTGACTTAGTTGGACATTCAGACCATGATGCCGGTCTTTCCCAACTCCCTGACTCTGCCGTCCCACAGCAGGCCACAGACTTTGAGCCCCATCCGGACAGTCAGGAGGGCTCAGAACTGGACCCACAGTGCCGTTCAATGTCCATGGACAGTGCCTATGGGACCCTCTCACCAGAGTCCATGGTGGAAACCCAAAGTCGAGTGGCCCCGGTAGAGGAAGACGACTCAGAGGACGACAAAGAGACAACAACGGGTGATGAGGAAGAAAATGCAGAAGAGGAAGACGATGAGGAAGATAAAAGCTCATTCGGATCTCAGAACTCAGTGGCGGTTTCTCTAAAGCCCAGGCGCCGGCCGCCTGTCCAATGTCGGCTGCCATTTTTAGAGAGACTCGTCATCAAATCCCGTTCCGAGGACAACCTGTTGTCCACAGTTCATGAAAAAAGTAACCATGGTGTTGCCAGAGCAGCCACAGAGTGCACAGGAAGTCGACACACATGGGAACAAAGGGTTAAATATTTAGAGGCACCACTCAGCAGGAGCCTGACGGAGCTCAACCCTGCTGAATCAGACGAGTGTCTCCCGACGGACGCAGAGATGGACGAAAGCCACAGTCTCACACGCAGCTTGCCCTCTGGCATGCTTTTGGACACATTGAGACGGGCCAGAATTGCACATGAGGCTGGTAGCAACCAGATTCTCTGCAGCGCGTCAGATGGGGAGCTGTCGCCCCCTAGTGGCCTGGAGGGAATGGGCCGCTGTAAGAGACCCCAGCAGCACAAAAAACTCACACTGGCCCAACTGTACAGGATACGCACCACTCTGGTGCTCAACTCAACTCTCACAGCCTCGTAAGTATTTGCATTTGTGAGCACATATGTATTTGGATATTGTTTTTTCGGTCTTGAGCTTTGAGTGCTTTTCCTGAAAAAAAAAAAAATTCTGGAGAAATTACAAACATCTAATGCAGAACAGTTTGTTTCATAATTAGGTTATGATGTTTTGGGTGGTGTTTTATTGTATGGAGTAAATAAGATATGATCAATTTCCAAAGATCTTTTTACAAAATAGATTGATCTTTACAGCAAATACAAAAATAAATAGGGAAAATAAATAGGGGAAATTGTATTTTATATTATATAAAAAAATATTAGACCATATAAGAATAAATAAAATGTACTTCTTTCATTTTAATTTAATTAATTGTCACATTTATATTTTATTGTAATATTTACTATCAGTCGACCTCGAATATAGATTGCTTTATATTTACAGAAAACGAAAAAAATAATAATGTGTTTATT
>JAHKKF010519848.1:0-20036 GCA_019740295.1 Labeo calbasu | reverse complement strand
GTCTTACTCTGCCTGGACTGTTTTTGTTCCGGTTCATGACAGTTAGGGTATGTCGAAAAACTCCCATCTCATGTTCTCCCTCAACTTAGAAATTGTCCTATATCGCTGTTTTACCTTTTTTGTTAAGAGTGTTTGATCTTCTTTGCATGTTCACTTTGCAAAGACTGGGTCGGAACTTCTGCAGTGATGTTGGATGATTTTTAAATGATTTTTGAAGTTGAGGGAGAAAATACGGTCGGAGTTTTTCAACATACCCTAACTGTCTTGAGCCAGAACACACAGAGTTCAGAGAGGGAAAGGCAAGATGAGCATTTGAGATTAAAAAGCATTTAAATTTAAATTTAAATTTAAATTTAAATTTTATAAGACCCTTCTTCCTCAGCTGGGCTCATTTACAACCGCATTTGGGATCATTTGAAGCCACATTTAAACTGCATTTTGGAAGTTCAAAATCAGGGCACTATACCAGTCCATTATATGTAGAAAAATGCAGAAATGTTTTTTTCAAAAAACATAATTTCTTTACGATGACAAGGGGGTGAGTACATTATATGTGAATCTTATGTGGAAGTGGACTTCTCCTTTAAAGTAGGTATATTTTCCTTTTCCTTTTTTTTCTTTTTACACCAAATCATTTCAAATATCAGTATTCAGCTTTTTTTTAAAAAAAACATCAAAATAGTATTTATGCATTTGTAACTGCAGGTTGAATGCATTAATGTCCTGCATTAAACAGTCTGTTTAAATGCATCTAAATGCTACTTCAGATGCAGATTCTGTGCCACCTCTGCATTGCAAACACAAATTTTGTTGATACTGATTTCATTTGAGTGGTAACAGGTAACAATTTAGACCTCCTGAACAAGTTAATTGCTGTTACTCCTGCAAACCAACCACTGAACAGCATATGAAGAACATCAAAAGCTTTTTGAGTCAGATGTCCACAGCAGTCTTAAATCTGTCAAACTGCCAGAACACTAACATGCTCAGTAAAATATCATCTTACTGTATCGTCATTGACAAAATTCCAGATAATATCCAGATGTCATTTTTTGTCATTATTGCACACCCCTACAAGCTTGTCTCTCCAAATGACTGCATTTGCTATAATACTGTGAATGTGGAACGGTCATTGTAGTGTAACTTGGTCTAACAATAAGCAGACTAGCAAAGATGGCTAGCAACAGTATTCTTGCCTTACTATTTCAAGCAAACAAAGAGGTGATCAGAACATAGTCTGAAGCCTCCAAGGCCATTCTGTGTGCTTGCAGCGGTGTACAACTGCTCTCTGCTGTGCTTTGACACTCGGAATTGTGGCTTGTCAGAAAACCACCCCCTCTTAGATCTCTACGTTAATGTTTAATATGAGGGTTCCCACTGGGCCTGGAGGTGTCAGGACACGATTTAGACTTAAAGTTGTTGTTTTAACCTCCACAACAACCATTACTGTAGTGTGGCCTTGTGTCTGGTTAAGAAAAGCAGTTATTTACTGAAAATCCCTAGTCTGCAAAGTTCATGACAAAATATAAAGTGTCTGACTTGTGAATTATTCATTTAAGGAGTCGAATCTTTTCAATGACTCGCTGCTCCAGTTCACAAAACCAGTCTGAAAGATTCATCAAATTGATCTGATCTAGAATTCTTTCTTTTCTTCTCTGAATTTCATTTCTGCTCTAGCTTGGGGATTAGTCCATTTTATACTTAAACTTGGGATTGCAAACATTGTGGCTCTAATGATAAAATGCTTACAATGTTCCTCATTTATGAAAATGAGGATAAAAGTGTCTGCTAAATGTAAATGTAAACTCAATGATCCGGTTGCAATAGTTATTAGTAATGGGAAGATCGGATAATTTTACTGACTTGATCATTGAATCTCATTCAACAAAATGAACAAGAAGTCATTTTGTTTATGTGAGTGAAATAATAATGTTATATTTTCAACATCCAAGTTCAAATGTATAATCTTTGATCATATTCCAAATTAGGATTTCATTATAATGAAGCCCAAGATAAATTTTGTCAGTTTCATACTCACTAACAGAAAGTTAGGATTATCATTGAAAAACTATTAAAATTTTGGTCACTTCACTTTTGTATGGACATGATACAGCACATTTATGAATTTACTTTTCTTTTGAATTGTTGAAACTTAGATTTGAGCCAGTTAAATTAAGTTTTGATTCATCTGGAGTGATTTTTTACACTAGAAAAAATCTGAAACAACGAAGAGAAGTGTTTGATGTATTTATACATAAATCACAATTGCGGGAAACAAAAATAATTAAAAAATAACATCGCCATATGTTGATTCTCAAGCATATGTGGCAGAAAACAAGACATGCACTGACTGACTTAAAACTTTTAAAGACATAAATCCATAAAGATGAATATTAAACACCGGTGGAGCACTAAAAAGTAAAATGTCACAGCTCACCGCGGTCATTTAAATTGTGCATCCATTAAATCAATAGCAACTGTAAACTAGTAACAGGTAAATGTCTAGCTGACCTGTGCCCTCTAAACCTTTCTTGGCCATAAGAGCTTCATCTCGGATGAAAGAACGCATCCTTGCCCTTGTAAGTGCAGCAAGCACCTTGTCTTGTTGGGCACAAATTGGGCTCTGATGCGACCTGTTTTAGGTTGTAGGTATTCTCTGCTGCCACAACCTTTTGACCTGGCCTTTTGCAGCGATGATGGCTGCCGATGACTCGAGCTGAATCCAAATCAGCTCAGGCTGACAGGGTCTTCAGGGGCCCCATATAGAGTTCAAAACAAGAGCAGCCCAGTTTATAGCATTAGTCCCTTTAAAAGCAATTAGTGTGATTGATCTGGGGAGAGTGGATTTGAAGAGGAGGAGAACTGCAGACACAGTGCACCGAGAAGAGCTAATTATTTCTAAATTATGGACAGAGTCAGCATGGATGAATTGAATGGCACTCTGGTGGAAAAAGGGAAATTTACACCTAGGCTGACCCTGCTGTGACCCTGATATGTTTACTTTTATTGAAAATAAGTTAGAGAGACGGAGAGAGGCAGGGAGAGATGGAGAGCCTAGCAGGTAATTGCTGGTGGTAATCAGGGATGCGTAAAGAAGGGAGCTGACCTTTGGCATTTCAACTGCGCCAGTTGAGTTCAACAGTCAAACACTCAGTGACCATGAGGACTGAGTCAAACTAATTACTTCAGCATGCTTGTGCTTGCAGATAAATGAACATGCACACATTGAACACACGCATACACATTTCAGTCTTCAATTATGAGACCCCGTTAGATAAGCAATAGGCGATAAGTATATATTCTACAAACTTGTGATTGTGATACACTACGTTAGAAAAAAAAGGGGGGGGGGCATTGCAATATTTACATTTTCTTGTTAGGCCTACATTGTTGTAGGTACTACTATTCTAAATTATTTATTGATTTACTTATTTATTTTTAAATTTGTTGTGTTCTACTCTGTCATGTTTCTATTCTAGACAAAAAAATGTATTTTAAAATATCTAAAAATAAACCAAACCTTCACCCCCAGAAATATACATAAAAATTCTGATATTTATGTAAGTAACCATCCTAATATTATGTTAATATCTAAATGTCTAAAATATGTAAATATAAATCAATACTTAACTAGTATGTATATATATATATATATAGTACCATATTTTTTTTTTACCAGAAAAACTGTTTTATTCATGTTATGATAAATGATGCATTTATATAAATTAAAATCATGAATAGAGATGAAATAGCAAAAACTGTTTTTTAATCACAATCAATTTTTTTTTATACCAAACTATGTATAAAGATGATTCTCAGCTTTATGATAGATATAACAAAGATGTGATATATCATTTTGCTTTATGCAACGTGTATAAAATTCCCATAAACAGGTTAAACGCCCATAAACCCATAAACACCCTAAGAAAAAATAAGCTTTTCACTGCGCCCAAAGTGTATGACTGCAGAAAAATATATACGTTCATATTGAACATTTACGGAGCAACAGATTTTGTGTGAAAATAAATAAGTTGTTTATTTTGTTTAAAAATCTTAGAAATGTATGAGGCGGCAAGGGGTAAAGCATGGGGTAAAAGGCAAACAGTATTGATACAAATACTTTAGATGAAATAATGTTTTTTTTTTAAATACGATCACAGAATCGTCTTTGCTCTGCTGCCCGTAATCGCGTCAAGGATCAGTCAAATTTGCACGTGTATCTTGAAAAGTGTGTGTTTCGGAAAGTGCTACATGCTAGTGCTAGTGCCATCTAGTGGTTTTGAGGAAAATAATATCAAAGGTGCTATTTAGCCCGGACCGCCTTTAGCCCCCTTGTACCCTATATATGAACAGCACTCTCAGTAACATTTTTAATCTTCCTCCGCAGTTGAAATTTGCCGCATTAATCATACATGCTTGTTTACACATGCTGACATATAAAGAGAATGAGGGTGGTTTCAGCAAGTGAACAAGATTCAAAAAACAGACAAGCCTTCCGATAGTTGACAGTACACACTTTTTTCTGCTATACGTTATTATGCCACTAAAACATTAAAGCTCATTTAGAAGCAGCACTGTAGTCGTTTTTTAGTCTGTCCATCATATAATTAAGGTTGTGTTTAAAAGCAACAAAATGACAGTTATTTTTCCACTAAACTGAAGACCAGAGTGCTATTTTATGCAGTTACCTAATTACCTTATCAAAACATTGTATGTGTTAAATGTGATGTTTTTCAGTCTAGCTTGGCAAGACGATGCCTGAAGGCCTAGGGAATTATGGGTAATATGCAGCGCTGAGACAATTTCATTACTGCAGTTCTCTCATCCATAACAGTGGTGGAATAAATGGATCAAACAGATGAACACTGTGATCTTCACTGTCAACTATGGCTAGGCTGCCTTGACAAATTATACGTGTTCCTGATGCATGTTTCACACTTTAAATGTTTCAAAAATCCACATGACCGGAACACTGGAACAACATGATGTTCTGAACAACTCAACCAGGAAGTCAACAAATAATTGACCAAAAACACGATTCTTTAAATAAATTGTTCTCTTTTTATGTGCTATTCTAAAAGACATGCCTCTGTGGTTACAAAGCACGCATGACTAGAGATGCATCCAAACACGTTTGTCATATTTTGACAACCGAACAGCCTAGAACATCAATCTCCAAATTGAAAAATCCAAAGACAAGCATCTGACAAGAAACTCTTCTCAATGCAGACAAAAACAACACTGAAATTATTCCTTACGTATAAAATCTATTTACTTCAATCAATGTCATATTCTGTGTTCGGATAGGTCACTGGAAGGTGTCTAGATGTTCCGTGGAGGAATCTTTCCCACATCACACCACCTTACCCTCCCTTCCAGGTTTTCTCTGCTAGACGCATCAATACCGAAGCCAATGAGACATGGAGGAATGGCTGTCTGTTCAGGCAGCCACACAGCTGACTGAGATGACCATATGTCTTGTTTTAAACACTGCGCTCAGTGCCTTCTGAGTTAATCGAAGGTGCTGCCCCTCACTTCCTCTCCTGTCAACAAGTATGTGTGTGTGTGGCCTAGTTGATAGTTACAGATAAATCAGTCTGAAACATTTACAAGTTGAGTCATTTTCGTGAATAGCACACTGCCTGTTGCAGAAAAGCAGCAGTCGTTGGTACCAGGTGTTGGTTAATCTATTTCTAATAGGGCTGTCAAAATTAACACATTAATGCATGTGATTGATTTTTTAATGCTGGTAATGAATTGACTCAATTTGACATCATAACGGTTTAATTCTGCTAAATTCACACCTCAAAAACAATCAGAAAATACCAAACCAATTAGCTTTTAATTTAATTTAAAAAAGACGGCACAAAGACACTTTCAAACTTTGCAAAGTTCGTAAATATTACACTATAAAGTGACAGATAAACTTAAATTGAGATGAAAAAGTATCTGGACAGTAGGCACCTCTTTATTTTGCACATAACACAGCACGTCTACAATTAATATGAACTACACTTATGATAACAATATTTGTTTTGATGTTTTGTCATCTAATGTAGATGTTGCCTTCAATCAGATTTTTTGGCCACCTTAACTTTTGGTAGCCTTAACTTACATCATAAAACTAAGTACAATGTACCTATTGTTGTCATATTGTATTGCAAAACACTTTTGCTTCTATTAAGGCTGGATACGAGTAAGGTTAGGGACAGATTTGGTGGTATAGGTACGTTTAAGTGTGGGTTAAGGTGTAAGGGATGGGTCAACAGTGTAATTACAGAAATTAATTACAGATGTAATTACGTATAGGTATTTCTAAAAATATAAGTACAATGTAAAAACATGTATGTACACAATAAGTGCATTGTACCAAATGATTAAAGGGGTGCTATTATGCTTTTTCATTTTTTGAACTTTAGTCAGTGTGTGGTGTGTATCTTTGGGCATAAAAAAGATCTACAAAGTTACAAATCTCATAGTCAACTCCAAAAGGAGATATTTTGTGTTTAAAAAATCCCTTTTCAAGAACTACAACAAACGGCTTGTTTGGACTACAACGTTTGTTTTCCGCATGCAATGATGTCACAACATGGTCCATTAGAATATTATTAAATTAAATTCCGCCCACGAAAATTCTAAATGTTGGAGGGAGGGTAGCCTAACTTCAGTGATACAGCGCGGCGAACTGCTTCAACGAGCCGTAGCGCAGCCAGTATAAACACAAGCATTGACTAGAGTGGCCGCTTCAGAGCAGTACAGGGGGTCGAAGAGATTTATTCATCATACAGTGTAGATAGCTTCACTTATAACGTGAGTTTTTTTTTAAATGCATAAACTTGCACTAGAATAGGCTAAGCTAATCAGTGATGATGTTAGTTGATAACGTTAGGTTGCTTTTAGCCTTATGCTGGAGCTGGTTTCGGGCAATGAAACTAAGTATGTAATTAAACATATTAGCACGATAATATCATGTATTGGCGATCTCGTAGACTGATGATAGGACCCAACACTACTGTAGCGTATTATTTACTCACCCTCCATGCATCCTAGGTGTATATGACTTCCTTCTTCCAGACGAATGCAATCGGAGTTATATTAAAATTTATCCTGGCACTCCCAAGCTTTAGAACGGCATAGACGGGTGTTTCTCCTCAGCAGTCCAAAATAAGTCTAATAATATGCATCCATCCATAATAAAAAGTGCCTCACACGGCTGCGGGGGGTTAATATAACATATAGTTGGACCGATGTAGGCAATAATACTAACCACTATTTCCAAAACAGTTTGTCTTATACAGTAGACTAAATTTATAGAAAAGGTGATCGTTTCTTTTAAATGAAAGGACCATCTGGTCCTATGGCTGTCATTTTAAACTTTTGACCTCCTGTCCTTATTAGCCTTACTGAGTCTTTATTTTTCATCAAAAATCAGTAGATACTTGAGTACAAATTATTTTTACTTCATGTTTATACAAGGTGAGTGAAGTACTTATCAATTAATGTCATGGGTAAAGAGAATGTTTTAAGAGAGCTGACTTTAGTCATTTGAAAATTCTGAGTAAATATATATTAACCTTTTCTGAATTAGTGAAAGACAAAGAACCCCCTTAATGGACTATTCCACTTTGCCTGCAATTAACTCTTACTCAAACACAATTAGGTTTTCAGTTTTTTTCCTACTCTTTATCAGTAATCCAAGACTGTCACCGTGTAGCTATGAAGAGATGAATTAGTGCTTATCATGTTGAATATTCAGATCATTTCCCTGCACTTCCCCTGAAACATTGCCCTGTCAATCAAACACCGAGTGCACAACCTCCACCGTCACATCTCTTTATTGCCTTCCCAACAAACTGATATACAGAAGCGCAAGGGAGTTGAGATGGGAGAGGAAAGGCTGGTGAGAGAGAGAGAGCGAGGGAGACAAAAATACAGGTTGGGGGTGGGGAATGTCAAAACGAGAGGCAAGTTGAATTGTTATGCTACTTGGGGATGAATGCATTTTGATTCATGTTTTACCCAGAAATAAATAAATAAACTTTGGTGAAGAGGTGGATTAGTCTAAATGTGTGTGGGGAGGGATACACTAGAGAGTGGGATAAACAAACAGCGAGAGGCAGTGATCACTCACAGATAAAAGTCTCTCATCTTCTTGTATGCGGCAGGTCACAATCTAGCCGATCACCATCTATCTACTGAACATCAGACGAATCTGAATCACTTTATTCACCCATGGAAACATATGTTAGAATCTGAGTTGGTCATCAGTACGATGAGAGAGCAGATTTTAGAAAGGAAACACTTCAAATACAAAACAAGGACAATCACACAGCACTATCATCAAACAGCAGCAACACAAGCGTATAAACTTGTTTACTATCATATCTTTTTTTACGTTAAAAAAGTAAATTATATAAGCGATTAAAATTTGTATTTCATTCACAAATTTATCACGTCAATTGTCAAGCGATTAAAATTTGTATTTAATTACAAATTAATCGCACATCAAGTTTGGCTGAGGAATTACACCCAAAAGATTACTTTTGTGTTAGATGCGAAAATCACTGAACAGCCGTAACAAAAAGTAGCTTTAAAAAGAAATATTATTATTATTATTTTTAACCTGTATTCGAAATTATTGCATGACCTGCTGCACTCCATTAGGATGTTGTTAGGATGACAAAAATTAAGATATTAATATTTATGACATTTTCAGCCTGGTCTGCTTCACTTGCCAATGTCAAGATAATCAAATCAAAGTAGGCAGGGTTTTTGTTTACAGAAGCAGAGTGTGAATTCCAGCACATGCGTCAGTTTAATGTTGAAAGAGATGAGGTAAGATGGAACTTGCAAATTATTTAATGTTAGTCATCTGGTTTACAATAAAAATATGGCCATTTTGAGAGAGAGAGAGGGATGAAAGTTCAGTGTATACATTACCTGCATCTGTTTATCTCTCTCTACAAACAATGAAGCTGTGAGTTTAGTTACTTGAAAACAGTGATTTTACCTCCTTGGTGCTGAGAAATATAATGTACTGATTCAGTATCACAGCTATTTATTATTAAAAGTCATGGGGAAGCATTGACAATGTTTCTTTGTGCACGCAATGCAATCTCAGATTTGTACAGAAGCCTGTTCCTGCAACTGAATAAATAAAAACAAAGGTTATTGCGACTTTTTATCTCACAATTCTGACAACTTTTTTTTTTCTCCACAGAATTGTGTGATAAAAACTCACAAACTTTTTTTTTCTCAAAATTGTAATATACAAACTCTAAAAAAACTGAGAAAATGAAGTCAGAAATCTGAGATATAAACTCGCAATTTGCGAGAAAAAGGTCTGAACTGTAAGATACAAACTCGCATTTGTGAGAAAAAAGTCAGAACTGCATGTTTTTATCTCGCAATTCTGACCTTATTTCTCGCAATTATACGTTTATATCACAATTCTAAGAAAAAAATAACTGATATGTTCTCAGAATTGCGAGTTTATATCTCACAATTATGACTTAACTCGCAATTGCATTATAAAGTCTGATTTGGAAACTCGCAATTCTGACTTTTTTCTCAAAATTGTGATATACAACTGATATATAAAATCTATAATAAAATCTAAACTCTCTGACTCTTTTGTCAGAATTGCATTATATGAACAATTGTGAGAAATAAATTCAGAATTGAGTTATTGAGTTTTTATCTCTCTTTTTTTATTCACACATTTTTTTCCTCACAATTGCAAGTTTATATCTCACAGTTCTGACTTTTTTTTCTGAAAAATTCAGAAAAATTGCAAAAATCTCAATTTTGAGAAAAGAGTCACAATTTTGACTGAGAAAGATAATAATGACAATAATGTGTCTATTTAACACAATAATAACTTCTTGTTTATTGAACTATTATAAACAAGTATCATATTTGCAATCATACAGATATCTGAGGGGGGAAAAAAAACTTGCTTGTGTAATATTGCAAAACTTTATCATATGATATAAATATGAGCTGCCCACCATGTTTTACTTCTTTTGCTACTTTTTACAGTAAGTGTATGAAATATCTGTTTAGATCTGATCATTTAGGATCTTGTAGTTTAAACATATCATCCAAAAATAAAAGAAAATGAAAGTAATGTCTATAATTTTTTTGATCACACACACAAATTAATCAATGAAATTTTTCACACATTCTCCAGTTCATTCCTATAGGATATATGCCTATACGTACATTAACTCTGATGGTCAATGAGAAGAACAAACATACAAAGGTTATATATAATAAAAGGCTTTATAAAATAAATCAATACAACACAATATCTAAACCACCTTGTTTTTTGGCTTTATATCTGCACCATTTTATCAGCTTATCTGTTTGACAACTTACTCAATTTTGATGGATTATACTGCCATGAAGTGACATCGATGGCCTCTACCTTCATCTTTTAATTCTCTAGAGAAATGTATGCACAGCTCCCGTGATCGCACTCTCCAACCCTGACCTAACAGGCAAACTCCGTCTTTATGAGAGTGATGTACAGAGAAATAATATTGGAAGGGGATCAGTAGGACCCTTAATGATATTTTTCATTCTCCTGAATTACTTGTCCAAGGTCCAGCTCTGTGTCAGGCACTGGGGGAGAGGAGAGGAATAGGTTTAAGCCCCGATTTGGATGTTGTGCTCTTGTTTATAAATAATGCAGCTCAAGACAGCATCTAAGACTGGGAGAGCTGAGAGGAGTCGTTAAAAATGAACCTCTCTCTCACTCTTTGTCTTTTTGTGCAAGGAGTATACTCTGTGTTATTTATTTATTGATTTTGTGCATTACCATCCCTCTTATCTCTGAAGCTCAAGAGGATCACTAACAAAAGCCCGGCTTCTTACGCCCTTTATGTATACTTACATAAGGCCTATCAAACTCTCTTCCGCCCTGTTTGACATGATATCCTTAGAGATTATATGGACTCTGGACAATAGATTGAAACCAAAGCATTATCTGTTATGCAGAATGCGCTAGTACAATTTTTTTTCTTTATCATCATAATCTTAAAAATTTGTAAAAATACAAAAAACACCTGCATCTGTGAAACAATACATATTTAAGTAGATTTATGCAATATTTCATATGTATGATTATACACTGACTGCCTATTAACTATTCATTGACACATTACACACACACACACACACAGAAGAATGAATGAATGAATCAATCAATCAATCTAGCAAAATAAATATTATTTCACCTAAGTTGTGAGCCTAAACTGTATGATAAGAAAAGACCGTCTCATAATTTACTGTTACTGTTAACTAACTAACTAACTAACTAACAAATAAAATAAAATAAAATAATGAAACATAAACTTATAAATACATACATTTAAGTTAAAGCACTAAAATGACTAAAACTGAATATAAAATAAAATAAAACAAAATATTATATGAAAGAATTAAATATAAACTGAAAATTATCAAATGAAAATAAAAAGTATAAATGCTGTCTTGGCAATTCTTGAAATATATGCATTCAAGTTGAAGCACTAAAATGACTAAAACTGAATAATAAAATAAAATAAAATAAAATAAAAGATTATATGCAATAATTAAACATAAACTTAAATGAAAATTAGAAATGCTGTCTTGGCAATTTCTGAAATAAATACATTCAGGTTGAAGCACAACAATGACTAAAACTGATAAAATAAAATAAAATAAAATAAAATAAAATAAAATAAAATAAAATAAAATAAAATAAAATAAAATAAAATAAAATAAAATAAAAGATTATATGCAATAATTAAACATAAACTTAAATGAAAATTAGAAATGCTGTCCTGGCAATTCCTGAAATAAATGCATTCAAGTTGAAGCACAAAATGACTAAAACAAAATAAAAAAATAAAATGAAATAAAATAAACATTACATGAAATAATTAAATGGAAATTAGAAATGCTGCCTTGGCAATTGCTGAAATAAATATGTTCAACCTGAAGCACTAAAATGACTAAAACTAAAAAAATAAAAAAATAAAATAAAATAAAAATATTTAAATTTTTAAAACATACACATACCTTAATTTAAAAATTTAATACATAGCATATAAATAATATTAAATAATGCTGATGTGTCACAAAATAATAAAAAGAAAGCAACTTTTTAAAAGAAACAGTAGAACTAGTATAGTCTTGTGAGTTAATCATCAGAAACACAGTTTGAACCAGTCTTCGAATTTGCCAGTGATTGACTTGCTGCACTTCAACATGAGACTTCATGAGAGCATTTACACTTTCCACTGATGTGATCACATTGCTGTGGGAACCCTCCATTATCCAGCTCAGAAATCACAGTGGCCTGTGTTCTTTCACACTATCTATCCATCTGTCTAATCATTGTCTCCTCTTCCCTTCTTTCCACACTCCCTTCCCTAACAGCTAAGTGGCAAAGTTCAGCATTCACGGTCACCATTTTTTGAGAGACACTTAATGCATGTCTTTCTGCTCTAGTGCTGCTGTCATTCTCTCACTGTCAGTTTTCCGGCTGACGCGTGAATGCACTGGTCCCCTGGGGTAAATGCTGAGAGGGCTGACAGGATGATGTTCACACACATAAAGATGGCAAACACACCCAAACACAGACGCTCACTATGGGGCTTCTGTCAATAACAACTCAGGGCTCATAAAAAATGCTGTTTTTATATCTATAATGTACAAACCATTCAACTTGTACTTTGTTTTGTAACAAGGGGCCATTGATTTACTTTCTCATGTTAAATTTCCCAAATACTGAAAGTTATTTAATTGAATTCAATGAAGCCAGAAGAAAAAATATGCAGATATTCTGCACATGTGAATCGATTGTGCTTGGTTGAGCGGTTGCAGTAATTGACATGCTTCAATAATTTGTCAAATCACAGAATTAGCGTGAGCCAAATTGGATTGTGAATTCATCTCTGAAGAACCCAGGCATTATCTGCAGTCGTCTCAGACTTCGTCGAAGCAGTTGAAAGCGTGAACCACTGTACTAGGTGATTCTTGCCTTGCTGAACTGCTTCCACTAAAGGATTTAAAGGGATAGTTCACCCAAAAATGACAATTCTCTCTTTAAAAATCCAACAGCTTTCTGACCCTGCGAAGACAGCAACGCAACTGACATGTTCAAGGCCCAGAAAGGAAGTAAGGACTTTGTTAAAATAGTGAAGCCACAAGAATACTTTATGTGCAAGGAAAACAAAAATAACTCTTGGACTGCATAAAATATCAGTAACACTTTACAGTACGAGTGCACAAATATGCATTAATTCATGCTTAACTAATGCACAGATAATCATCAGTTAACATATATTTCATGAAGAACTTAATCATTTATTAATGATACTACATCAGCAACTAATGAACATTCTATATGATTCACAGATTAAGTAATAAATAAATTATTATTACTTAAATGTGTCGTAATGTATTAGTTCCCTAATGACATATTATATTAACTAATGATGTAAATTCATATGATAATTACCACAGTGGTCAAAGCTATGTACTTCAACTTCCAGTTGTCTGTTTTAATTAATCATTAGCTAATGATTTGCAAATGTATCATTATGTTATGACTTTACTTGTTGAGGCACAGAACTATTAACTAATTGTTAAGTAATACGTCATTGTGGTTATGGATTTAAAACTAGTTAGTTAGTCATGTAAAGTCATAACTTAACGATAGCTTTGCACATCATTAGCTACTGATTAATTAAAGCAGACAAATGGAAGTTGAAATGCATGGCTTCAACCCATTGTGGTAATTAAAACATGAATTTACACTATTAGTTAATATAATATGTTATTAGGGAATTAATACACTATGACACATTTAACTAATGACAATGTATTGATTACTTAATCTATGAATCATATATAATGTTCACTTGTTGCTGATGTAGTAATTATTAATAAATGGTTTAGTTCTTTATGAGTTATATATTAACTCATGATTATCTGTGCATTAGTTAAGCATGAATTAAAAGAGAAGTCCACTTCCAGAACAAAAATTTACAGATAATTAACTCACCTTTTTATCATCCAAGATGTTAATGTCTTTCTTTCTTCAGTCAATAAGAAATTATGTTTCTTGAGGAAAGAAATTCAGGAATTATCTCCATATAATGGACTTCAGTGATGCCCCCCAAGTTTGAACTTCCAAAATGCAGTTTAAACGCAGCTTTAAATGGCTCTAAATGATCCCAGCCGAGGAAGAAGGGCCTTCTCTAGAAAAACGATCGGTCATTTTTGAACAAATTGACAGTTTATACTTTTTAACCTCAAACGCTTGTCTTGTCTAAGTCTGCGTGAACTCTGTTTTTTCCTGGTTCAAGACAGTTAGGGTATGTCGAAAAACTCCCATCTCGTTTTCTTCCCCAACTTCAAAATTGTTCTACGTTGCTGCAAAACCACCGACCCAGTGTTTACAAAGTGAACATGCAAAGAACACCAAACGCCCTTTACAAAAAAAATGGGAAAACAACAGCGTAGGATGATTTTGGCGTTAAAGAAGAAAACAATACAGGTAGTTTTTCGACATACCCTAACTGTATTGACCCGGATTACACAGACTACGCATGCGCATCACAGAGATGAGACGAGACAAGACAAGCATTTGCGGTTAAAAAGTATATAAATTGCCAATAAACTGCATTTTGAAAGTTCAAACTTGGGGGCACCATTGAAGTCTACTATATGGAAAAAAATCCTGAAATGTTTTCCTCAAAAAACATAATTTCTTATTGACTGAAGAAAGAAAGACATGAATATCTTGGATGACAAGGGGGTGAGTAAATTATCTGTAAATTTTTGTTCTGGAAGTGGACTTCTCCTTTAACCCTTGTATGGTTTTCATATTTTTGTTATTCAGCCAGTGTTCGTGGGTCTGGTGGACCCGCTGCATTTTTGGGTTTTTATTCAACACAATTTAAAAAATTATGTTAAAATACTCAGCAGATGTTTACTTCATCCCAATTACAAGCAATGTAAACAGAATGTTTGGCTGATATTGCCCTTTTTCTTTGTTAGATCCCATTTATGAATTAAAGTGCTACAACCTTGTGCGGGAATGGCAGGGGCAGAAGCACACACCTCACACTTACACTCACACTCTCACAGACTCTCTCTCTCACTCATACTCACACATACACACACATAAACACACATACACATACTAATAGCAGGCCCAGACAATAGGTGGACAGAGTGAAGTTACACAGGACCTAAAATTTCCACTATTTTATTGGCCCCGGGTCCAGTGGACCCGAACATCTTGTGTGTAATATAAGTGTGTGTGGGGGGGTGTACAGTGAGCGGTCACTGAAAATTTGTTCTGATATATGTTCTTCACAGAAAATGAGCCAAGGCCAGTGAGTATGAGCTTGAAAAAATAATTTTGCGTATCAAAAAGTGAAAACGGGTCCCACAGACCCGAACACCATACAAGGGCTAATGCACATTTGTGCACCCATATTGTAAAGTGTTACCAAAATATCTTAATTTGTGTTCTGAAGATGACTGAAGGTCTCACGGGTTTGGAACGACATGAGGGTTGTGACAGAATTTTCAGAATTATCCCTTTAATAGCATCAGTAAGACCATAAAGTGTGGTCAATCCAAATAATCAACAAACCATTAATGGAAAATCTACAAACTAAAAAAAAAAAAAAAAYAAAACTCTTTATTTAACCTACTGTGAGCTCACAATATACCTGTCAATTTAAGCAATTKTACTGCACCTGGATTTCTAAGAATATAAATGTAGAGCAAGAAAACAAGAAAAAGAAAAATCTGAAACATTAAATATCGAGTTGCTAAATATTTTTGTGGAAGCCATGACAATTTATTAGGATTCCTCAATAAAAAGAAAGAGAATTCAGAAAGAGAATTTAATTATAAATGTCCTTACTGTCACTTTTGATCAACTTAATGCATTCTTGAGGAATAAAAGCATTAATTTCTCAAAAAGTAAAAATGTTACTGACCCTAAATTTTTGAACGAAAGCGTACTGTATTTCACCCACCTGTACTTTAGCAATTGCAATGACAAGTTTCTTATTCCATTGTGGCAGGTTTTCAAATTTTCCCATTGAGCTCAGGAAGCACTGTAAATCCACTTTGATGAAAAGCTGTTTTTCTTGCCTCAGATTACAAGTGGAGCCCAGCCTGTCTAAATCTTATTGCTAGCACTTTACCCGGGCCTGGGGCGGCATTAAACCTGTCTCGCACTTAAAATGGAGAGCCTCGCTCTTTATCCTGCAAAAAAAAGAAAGAAAAAAAGAAAGCCAACTGCACAAGATGCGCTCTTCACAGAGAAAGAGAATTGAAACTTTTATCTTAGAATAGGTTGGGGCCCAACAGCACGTAGTATTTATCCTGACAGATCACAGGGGTGCGAGAGGCAGAAAGAAAGAGTGAAAAAAATAAATCTATCCAGGGTAGAGTGGCTGAATGGGTCCCCAGAAGAGTCCGGCGCTCAATGCTGCAGTCTTCATCAAAGGCCATCTTCAAACAGCACAGCTCAGCTGGAGCATGCCAATTTGATCACTTTAGAACATGCGGCCCACTCACCGCTGCAGTTTTGAAATGCCTTGTCAACATTGATTAGCCCACTGTGAATGCGAGATCTCTGCTCCTGCGAGAAACGCAGCTGCCTGCTCCAAGAACAAATGACATTTCTCTGATGTCACAAAGTGCCGGACAAGTTGTTACACAATGTTCGCTGCCCTTTTCTTCTTCTTGCTCTTTTTTCCCTCGGCTTCTTCTCTGATTATGCATCCCACAATGTTCTAGATACTGATACAGTGGCGCAAAACCTCAACCTCTGAGCCCTTGCATTTCAACTGGAGGAAGCAAGCCGTGCCCAATTAATGCTGGCAGACACATAACATGTGACTGTCGGCAGACGGTGTGCGATTCCATCTGCCCGGTCCGTCTAGCCTGATCCAGGCAGGGAAGGAAGAGGACCATATGGACGGTAGCCTTTCCTAGCCACACAGCTGGAGTCGTGCAATGGCGGATCAACACCATCTCACATCTGGAAAGGCCAGGAGCCAATAATTATCTACTGCCATTCTGTCATGCAGACATCATGTAGGTTGAGAACAGATGATCCTGCATGTCCAGCAAAGAGATAATGAGAGCTAATCAATTTTTCAATTTACAACGGCCTTGTGTTGAAGATTAAAGCTACAATCTGAACAATATGGTTTTCGACACAGTCATATCAATCATAGGCCATAAAGATCAACAGGTATACCTTTCTTTTTTGGATAGTTCACTTAAGACATTCTACTATAAGGTCAACGCAATAACTAGTCAACTACCAGTCATTAGAGTATTAGTAGACTGTCTTCTTAAAGAGATAGTTCACCCAAAAATGAAAATTCTGTCATTGGTTACTCACCATCATGTTGTTCCAAACCCATAAGACCTTCCTTCATCTTTGTAACACAAATTAAGATATTTTTGGTGAAATTCGAGAGCTTTCTGACCCTGCATAGACAGCAACGCAACTACCACGTTTGGGTCATTATATGGAAATGTCCATTTTTTTGTCCCTAGCCTAGAAATATTACACTTGAAAAACACTTTAGGGTTGAAATGTTTTCATGTTTCAAAATAAAACAATATATTATTTGAACCGTTTCATCTTCTTGAGGTATATTGTGGCAATATTTGTTTTTTAATTAATTATGTTGAATTCCAAGCACCACAAAACTGCTTGTCCCCACAGCGATGTACAAAGGGAAAGTGCTTTATATTGAGTTCAAAAGGTTTTTCTACCATTTGAAAATACAATTATATATTCATAACTATCAAATATATTAATGAAATGGCATTAAAAAATGCTGAACAAATATTATAAAATATATAATGAAAATAGTGGACCCCTGGAGTTGTGTCACAAATTGTTTATTTTGAAATAAAAATCACACTGATTACACTGATTACATCACTTGACTTCCTTCTTCCTGTTCCCTAAAGATCTATGAAAAACAGGCTTATGTTAAGTCCAAAAATAAAGATTTTATTCTCTTTTAAACAATTTCTTCTCTTTCGTGTCACTTTGACGCATGTTTACAAGATCGCAGATCCCGGATGAGCTGTGTCTTCTTTAGAAGAAGATGCGTGCTGTACATAAAACAGTCTTCGTAAACATGCCTGAAGATTTCGACAGAGAGGATGACTTTTTTTTTTACTCATTTGAACCAGAATATACAGATGATTAACTAAAAGAGATTTCATAACATTACGATTGAACCACAGATGTCACATGGACTATTTTAACAATGTCCTTACTACCTTTTTGGGCCTTGAATGTTTCAGATGTGCTGTCTATGGAGGGTCAGAAAGCTCTTGGTTTTCATCAAAAATACCTTGTATAATTGTAAATACCTGTAAATAATTTGTGTTCTGAAGATAAACAAAGGTCTTACGGGACTGGAACAACATGAGGGTGAGTAATTAACAACAATTTTCATTTTTTGGGTCAACTATCCCTTTAATATCTGCTAACAGTTACGTACATCTACTAATCCTCTAGTGAGAGTTAGCTGACATGTAGTTATTTATATTTAGTAGAACTTCTAAAGTGGACCACTAAAGTGTAACACTTAACATTATTATTTGTGAGCTGTGTGGACACAAAGAAAATTGAGAAAAATGCTGGGTCAAGTTTTGAGTAGTTGCTGCAGTGACACTTTGTTCATCATATCACTGGAAAGAAAAAGCCAGCAAGATTTACCGTTCAATTACAATCGTAAAACTTTCAGCCTGTCTTGCCCTCTACCTCACGAGAGAAACCAAAATAATACCTTCGGGGTAGAGATATCCTCACAGCCTTTGACTATAAAAAAGGAAGGGGCTGGAAGGTTATTAAAAATCCAAGTCTTTCTCAAATGGAGTAGGGGGAAAAAAACATATCTCTGGAGAATACGGAGAGAGCCACTAGCAGCTTTTTATCTTTGCACAGCTGAATTTCAATAACTCAAAGAGGATGTGGGCAGAAGAAGCTGTGGGCAGTTTTCCTGTCACAGACACGTAATAGAGTGGTCAAGTGTGCTGTTAGAATGATGCATTCTGGGACAGTAACAACACAGCAGAGCTGCGTGCTTTGAGATTACTGGGAAATGCAGAGGAACTTTGTTCAGCATCTATATATGCAGAAAAATAAATAAATAACAAATGTATACCAACCCTTGCAAATTTGCATATACACAAATAGAAATTGCTGAATTACTGAATTGCAATAAAAATAATTTCAACAGTTATATTTTTTTTTAGTTCAGTAAAATAGCAAATAGACAAAAACAGATAACTTTTTTAAACAGTGTTTAAACAGTAATTCCTACAATGCTGTGCATTGGCCCTTATACATTATATGTTATTGTAATATACAATAATATGTTTGATAAAATGTTTATTTAAAAATAATGAAAAGCGGATAAAAAATAAATAAATAAATACAATTTACAATACTACACCCTGTTAGTTACTTCTTTTCAAAGTAATTTCAAGAAGCTTTTTCATTTCATTTTTTAGTGGTGCACTGATAGCCTGATATATACAGATATTCACGTTAAACTGCCTATATGATTATTCATCTTATGCCAGAGCACAAAACAGTTTGTGAGCAGTGATTTGTCTTATCTTTTTTTTCTTGGTGTTTATATGTGTGTCTTGATTGATTGCTGCTCAAAATAGAAATGTGAGGGAGTTGCCATGACTTAAGTGAATGTTTTGATTAATTGCCTTGTTTGCTGTGTACAGACACTGAACATCAGAACAAAGGGAAAGTGATGGTAATACAAACATATTTACAACAAAGAACTACAAAAATGACATGCAGAAAGGTCTTTTCTAAAGTTTAGAAGATCATTACTTTGAAAACACTGCATTCTTCAGGGTTTCCTTAGAACAGAGTGAAAAATTGCTGTCCATGGTTCTGAAATAAGCTCTCAACCGCTGTCCATGGTGCTTAAATACAATATCACAATTATGACTTTTTT